>CAOKZL010000268.1:600000-799098 GCA_948472985.1 Iguana delicatissima | reverse complement strand
TGTATACCGTCACTCCTTTTTTCTTTTTATTGGTTGCAGATGAAAAACTTTGTCTTAATTTAGGGTTTTTAATATATCTCAGATCTTTAGTTCTGATATGGGTTTCTTGAATGGCTATCACATCTGGCTTTAATTTCTCTAAATAATGAAAGATGCATTTTCTTTTGTGGGGGGTATTCATACCACGAACATTCCATGATAAAAATTTTAATTTCATTTTAATTCAGATTCTTAAGTTGGAATCTCTTCTTTTTCCTAATTAATTTCTTCTAAACCTTTTTCTCCCAATCCTTCTAATTCTGGATCCTGTATTGAAGTTGCTTCTTCCTCTCCTTCTTCCCCTGCTTCCTCTTCTGCTTCTTCTCTCTCTTCCTCTTCCTCTTCTACCTCCTATCTTCTTTTTAGTTCCTCTTCTTTCCTTATTCTCGCCAATTCTTGTTTCATTTGTTCTTTTCTTATTCTTCTCTCTAATCCTTGTTCCCTTTGTATGTCTTCTTTCCTTTCTCTTTTTCCTGTTCTCGTGATGTTTCATCTGTTATATTTAACTCTTTATATTTTCTCCAAAACTCTTGTGCCTTCGTGATCGTATTTACGACCACTCTCTTTCGTTTCCACATAAAGGATATGCCTTCTGTTTTTTCCCATGTGTATCTCATTCCATGGTCTCATAACCGTTGAGTCATAAAGGCATAGTCCCTCCTCTTCTTTAATAGGGCAGGATGAACGTCCTTAAATATCTTCACTTCTGAATCTTCTATTATCAAATTCTTCGAATAGCTGCATTGTAAAACTAAATCTTTCACCCTGTCTCTTAGGAAATATACCACGATGTCTTGTGGTATATTCCTTCGTTTCGCTACCACAGAATTAACACGAAAAGCTCTGTCGATCTCCAAATCTAACTGTTCAGGCTCCCTGTCTATGAATCTTGCTAATGGTGTGACCAATCTATGATATAAATCTTCCTGGGCCACCTCTTTCAGCCCCCTGATCTTTATTGATTTGTTTCTGTCCATCAATAATGTTGAGGGTTCTAGTTGGTCTGTTCTTTCTTCATTGTTCATTACCTGGATCTCCAGCTTTCCAGTTCTTTCTTCCACCTGTTTAACCTTCTCATTTACTTGTTTTATTTCTGTAGATATATTGTCCAATTTCGTATTAAAAATCTCCAATTCCTTTTTGATATCTGTCTTTATTTCCATCTTCATATGTTTCATTTCCATTCTAACTTCTTTCATTTCATTTTTAAAAGTTACCGTTAATTTTCGTAGTTCTCCCATTATATCTGTTCCGGTACTTTGTCTCATACCTTGGTTTTCTGTAGTAGCTAGTCTCGGCTCAACAGTCGGCGTCTTAATTTCCGTCGAGGCTCTTCTTTGCAGAAGTGATTGGATTTGAGTTTGGGCTCCTGCCCCTGCCTTTCTTTTCCCCACTGCCATCATTTTGCCTATTTCACTCTATCTTCTTTACTCTTCTCTACTGATTTCTGACTATAAGTTCCTTTTTTCTAATTATTTTTATTTCTAATTATTTGTACCCGCTAGGTGTCCTGTCTACTCATATTTCCTAACTCCTTCTATTATTTATTTAATGATATTTATTATTTATTTATTTATTTATTTATTTATTTATTATTTATTTACTCTTCTTCCTTTTTTATTAGTTTACTTTTTTTCTTTATTGAATTTTCTTTAGATTTATTTCTAAGGGACTATCCTTTATATTATTATTTTATTATTTGCCTTCTTCCCCTTGCTACTGTCTTACCTCCTACTTCTCCTTCTTTCCTACAATTTCCTTCTCCTCCTTATTTCCTTATTTTCTTGATTCCTTCTTATAATCTTAATGCTTCACCAGCCTTCTCCTTAGCTTCTGAGTCTTGTCCCTTTATTCTAATATTATTACTTCTTAAATACCTAACCTAACTTCTTCATCAATAAATTTCAATGTTTTCTTCCGATTTTCCTCTCCTCTCCAATCTTAGTGCCTAAGTTGTTCAATATTAATGTCACTTATTAAACCAATCAATTCTAGTGCTTCTGTTTCTGATCACTTACACTCTTATAAGTTCTGACAGTACACTCAAAGGTATTTACCCCACTGAGTTAAATAATAACAATAAATATACAATAGAAATTTCAAAATATAGAGTATAGATTACACAAATTGCAAAAATTTCAAATGTGGACAACACTAACTTACCACTGCTCCCTTAGCCCATCCTAAAATAACCAAGCTCCCACACTGACACAATATACAATCAATTAAACCCAATGTTACTTCAGATCTTACCTACCTGAGTACCAACTCTACTTCAGATCTTATTCAAATTTCCACTGTGTCCAAGAAAAACCTCCTCCTTCATACCCACCAAGCTCTGCAAATGGTTCAAACAGATAAGTTAATGGTAACCAAAAACAACCAAAAAATTAACGTACGTTGAAGATCTAAAAGTACCCCTTCAGGCTTCCCCCCTTCTTCTTCTATCTTCTATCTTCCTTATCTGTTTTCCTTTCCTTCCAGCGTTCACTCTCTCCTCTCCGTCACTCTGTCTTCTCCCTCAATAGTTTATCTTACCTTCAGATCTTCAAACAATCCGATTTCAGACCTCCTTTCTCGGTTTGGGCTTCAGTTCTCGTCTGCCTGTCATCTTTATAATCTTTATATTCTTTCTTCTTTGTTTACTTTGTATTGACTGTACATGACTGTGTTTGAATTAGTATTTATAACTTTCACTGTCTCTTTCCTGAATTTCCTTTCTCTGTCTCTCTCCCTTTCACTCCGGTTCCACTCTGTCACCACGCTTGCACTCTCCGGCTCTGAACCTCTCGTCTTATTCCTGTCTATTTCACTTCTCCTTCCTCTTCGCTCTCAAGCCACCTCAATTTAGTTTAATTCCAATTTCTGAAAGGTTTTGCTGAGGAATAGATCTCCAACCTTCATGCCTGCAAGTTACTCTCACCCCACTCAAACGTTCCAAAAATGAGGGGAAAGGAGAAAGACGAGTCACAATTGTCCTTTTCTGAAGGCACTAAGCAAAATGGTGGTTCCGCTCTCGTATCCCCGGGTCCAAGATCTGTTACTCTCTCCAAACGGAGGGTCCTACCTGATTGGGTCTCAAAATCAATTTCGTTAACAATCAATCAATATCTAATTGATGTCTAAGTTCCACTACCAAAGTCTTTTATAACTACGTTGAATAGGTGTTATATAGTCTGCAATTCTCTGGAGGGGAAATTTAAATTGCCTCTTTCTTCCAACCTACAACACTCCCTCTGCCCTGGGCACAAAGATCCCAGGGACCCGAAGCTTTCTTCAGGTAAGAAGTTTCTTCCTCTTACACCCCAGTAAAAGTCTGTTAGGGAAACTTACCAATGGTTCTTACTGCTTATGTTCTGCAAAGAAATATCCTTATGCAGATTGGTGGTGGGACAGCTGGCCTGTCCAGGCTCTCCGGGGCGGTAATGGCGGCTCAGCGATCCTTCTACCCAGCCGTGCTTCCTCTACTTCTCTTTCTCGTCTTCATACTCTGGGTAGCATTGGATCCCCGACGAGCCTCCTCCACGGTCCCCTTTTCTCCAGAGACCAATTTCCTCTAAGTTATTATTATTTTTGAGGAAATTCCCAACCACATCGGATTTGAAAATCCACAGCCTCGTGGATTCCAGCCTCGTGGATTCCAGCCGTTCGCTGTCTCGCCTCCACTGGAAGTCCAAGTCTGCCCAGCATTCATGATGCTTAGTAATAGTCCTGTTTTGTCTTCTATCATCTTGTGGTGTGAGTACATGTGACAGGACTTTCTCTGTAGTGGTATCTCAGTTACGGAACGCCCTCCCCAGGAATGTCACTCTAGTTCCATCTGTGTTGAGCTTCTAGCTGATAGCCAAGACTGCACTGTTTCTTAGGACCTTTGGTCCTTCAACCAGAGTTGGTGACTATCATGTTTGAACTGAGTAGATTATTAGAACTTAAAAAGAAAAATGAAACATTGTTTTATTTTTAAATAGTTTTGTCATCAGTTTTGGTCTGTTGTGCTTCACCTTGGAGCCTTGCTAGGCTAACAGGAAATAAACAAATGCTTTCAAATAATTTAAACTGAAGTTATTTAGATATAATAACAAACAAACAACACTCATAGAAGTCTGACAATGTGTATGGGTCTGCCTTGAATTTCCAGAGTTGCTCAATTTTACATTCTCAACTGACAGGAAAAAAAATGCTATACATGCTTCTGTAAACTGTCCACAGGTTGCTTATGGGAAAAAAGTCAATCAACTGTGTGAAACTAAGGCCCTTTCCACACGGGGGAAAAACACGGGGTAACATGGGGTAGGATGACCTCACCCGGAGTTTCCCCACCTCAAACCGCCCTTGCACAGCCGCGGGGGTGGCACCATGTGTTTTATAAAGACCACATTTCATGTGTGGTCTTTATGAAACACACGCACACTAGCCCGTCACAGCGCCCTGTGGGGAACTGTAGGGGCGCGCAAGCGCATCTCTGCAGAGCTGCCCGGGGGCGGGCTTCTGGCTGGAGCACTTCTCCTATTGGCAGAGAGCCACTGGAAGCTGCCAGCCACCATTTTGGGCTCTGCCGGGTGCCGCCAGATGCCTCCAGATGCCACCGGACGCCACTGCCATGTCGAGCAGCAAACGCGCGCTGCTCCGCGCAGCGACAGATCGAGGTAAGCTCTGTTCCCGCGTGCGCCACCCCATTTCCCCACATTTCACGCCCCCCCATGTGGAAAGGGCCTAAGTGTTTAATCAGTACATTATTCTTGTGTATATGCACATGTGTTTGATACACGTGGCAATACAAGATATCAGGGAAAATAGTATACCTTGTAAGGTGTTACTTCCTGAAAGCTCTCTAGAATAATAAACTTGTGGGATTTACAAAGCTGTTGTAAGAGTAAGGTACTTCCTTGAGTAGGTACTTTGAAGATATTCTATGGAAAATTTAAGAGATCTGAAAGACAAAAAAGAGGGGGGCAATGAGATGACAGGGAGCAAGAAACTGATGATGGTGATGATGATAAATAGGCAGATTTCCTAAAAAAAGCACCATAGAAGTCATACTGCTTCACACTCTGTCCAATAGCAGATCACAGAAGGTGAGTGAGAGAACTGAGGCTCAAAATTCATCCTGTCCCAGGAGTGTATAATAAGAAACAAGTCTGTGGAACTATATGGCAGTTGGTGGGAGTATCTAGCGTGTAGGCTTAATCCAGCCTATGAACTTCATTACTTCAGTTTATGGGACATTCTAAGAAGGAATGCTTCCTTCTAGTAATGCAAAAAATAAATAGATGGATTTATGGATGGATGGATGGATGGATGGATGGATGGATGGATGGATAGACAGATAGACAGACAGACAGACAGACAGACAGACAGACAGACAGACAGACAGACAGACAGATAAATAAATCAGTGTTCATTTCCAAGTCAAAAAACGGGATTCTCAGCAGTCAGTAATAAGGAAACTGGGGAGAGCTCCTGTACCTTTAATGGTTGTGTACAAGAAGGAATTTTGGCTGTCGTTACATGATATACATCCAGGTAACAAAACAAGATCTGCTGAATTTCTTTCTTCTACACAACCATTAAAGATGCAGGAGCCCGCTCCAGTTTTCATTCCGGTAACCCTTGGAATCAGAAAGCTCCAAAGAGAAGAATAATTGGGAGGTTGGACTTTTGTGGGTCTGTATCTGTATTAGGAATATTTTAGTTCCCAAAGGATTACCACCAGCTATAGACCTCAAATCTTGTGGAAATCCCAAACATCATGCAGATTTTGAGATGGCAGGTCAGCCATTATAAGATGAGAAGTTTACTCATGAATGTACTGCCCAGGTTGGAGAGGAGGAAGAGCAGGTGGCATCCCAGCCACAACCACATGGCTCCTCAGCATTAGAGGGGTCAGGCTGTTGTGAGTGTGGCTGATGCCCGCACTTCATCTTCTTCAACCATGTTGATCAAGGTGTTCCCTGAGTAAACTGGATCAAGAAGGAATTCTTCAAAAATCCCAGCTGGAACATTTCAGAACTTTCAAATAGAAAGAAAATTCTGTGGAGAATTATCCTCCCCCTCGCAAAGGTGAGAAGAAAACTGCAATTGGTTTGCATAGCCACTGCCCTGTTCAGTCCTTCAGGGCTCTGTTTTGTTCCCCATGTCATTCAATATCTTTGTGAAGCTTTGGATGCAGGTTGTCCAAAGTTTTCAGTTCACATGCCAGTACACTGATGATTCCCAATTCAAACTCTCCTTTCCACTGAACTCCAAGGAAGCTGCTTCTATTTTAAACCAGCGTCTCTCATCAGTAATGGATTGGCTAAGGGTGAACAAATTAAAGTTTCACCCAGAGAACAAGACAGAAGTACTTCTGCTCAGGTGAACAGCATATCAATGAATAGAGATTCAGCCTGTGACAGATGGGGTTGTCCATCCTCTGAAAATACAGAGTTTGTTTTTTCAATTTAGTGTAGCAGCTACTGAAGGAGTATCCTTGCAGTTAAAGCCGGTGTGCCAGCTATTCCCATGCTTGGAGATGATCTGGTCATGGTAACTAACACCTTTGTTAGATCCTGTTTGGATTACTGTAACACACTGTGTATGGGGTTGTCTCTGAAGAGTGCTCAGAAACTTCAGTTAGCACAAAGAGCAGTGTCCAGATTCTTAGCTCTAGTGGCTACTGGTATATCTCCAGGCAAAACTCAAAGTGCCGATTATGAGCTACGAATCAATGTACTACCTGAAGGACTGTATCTTCCTGAACTCCTAAATGGACTCCTATGAGCTTCCTTGCACTCGTAATCTTCAGAGGAGGCCTTTTTTGTATCCCATCATCTTTGAGGCATGTCTGGTGAGAACACAGGAGAAGGCCTTCTCAGTGGCTGCTCCGAGGCTTTGAAATTCACTCCCTAGGCAAGCTAAGGTAGCTTCTTTCTTGTTTGCCTTCCACTGGCAAATGGAAACTTTTCTGTTTTGATAGGCTTTAGAAAGTGATTGCAAGGACCTTGAACAGCATCTTATTTTAATACATTTGTTTACTTTTTTAAAATTCTGTCGTTAGTTTAATTGTATGTTTACAATAACTTTTCACACAATTTTACTTAGGTTTTTGTTTATCTCTATTAATTGTAACTTTTATAAGCTGTCTTGAAACCTAATCTTAGTGGGAAAAGATGGATTACAACAAAAATAGTCAAAAGGCCACCTAAATTAAGATTTATTTGCCTTCTGGTAGTAGAACTGAGAGAAGACCAGCCTAGCCTCCCTTTGAAGGGACCTCCACAGCCATGGAATAGCCATGGAGAAGGCCTTTGCAAGTTGCTCACCAATTATGCCTATGTCAGCATTGGAACCCATAGAAAACCTCCCTCAAGTATGTCAAGACCTGGGAAGACTCCTACAACAGACTTACATTTTCTCTCAGTTTTGGGAAATAAGTGGGATATAAATAATAATAACAAAAATGTTGGAATTCACTAAGGCAGTTGTGAATGCCTAATCTAGAGTTACACATTTGTGACTGGATCATATTCATGATCCCTACATGTTCCCAAGTTTAGGGGATGTGTAGGGATTGTGGAAGTTCCCCAGTCTCCACTTATAGGGCATCAGGAGCAGTGACCAAAGGGGGTCTGTTCCCCTGTCAATCAAGAAGTACCTGGCAGATGTTTCTATCTTCTGAGTCATCTCTAGTGCAAGGGAGAACTGTGACAGGAACCCTTCCTCTGGCTGTGGCACCAGAGATCACTCTCAAAAGAGATGGGGCAATGTCAGTCAGCTGCTGTCCAAGAGGCTGCTGCTCGATAAGTGGATATTTTCTATAATTAAGGTGCTTATGCATTTATACCTGCCGTAGTGAATTATGGCCAACAACAATAATGGATTTGATTATTTGTTTCTCCAGCCCCTGCCTCACCACTTCTAGTGCTTCTCTCGGCTGCTCTGGTCAGGCTTGTTGTTGTTATTGTGTGTTCCTTTGTTTCAAACTTATGGTGAACCTAAGATCCTAACACTATGACCAGACCATGTAGCCCTTTAAAAACCTGTCTCTTGTCCTCCTTATCCACAAGCAGCCACCTGGCCAGCTAAGAATGGATTGCAAACCAATTTCTCAGCACCAAAACACCCTCTCCTGCTGCCTCCCCAAGCCCAAGAAGGAGATGGACAAGAGAAAGGAAGTACTGGGCCATCATGTCAACCCAGCCCCTTTCCCTCTCCTTTCCTTGACTTGGTTTGGACTCTGGGTGTCTGTTGCCCCCCCCCGCCTCAGCCCCCTTCCCACAGACACAGACACACATGCATTTTGATATTTGTGATTTTTCCACTTTTGCGGAGGCCCTGCACTCCTAAGCCTAGCAAATGTGGAAAGCTGACTGTAATAATATAATTGAGTTCATTTTTTCATTGTTGACTCTTCCATTGGATAATGGTCTATTTAATTTTGAAGGTTTCTAGAGGAAATTACTTTGACATTATCTGGGTCAACATCAATGCAAGCAGTGTTTTTCCAGAATAAAATACATGAAGCAATAATAAATAAGACAAGTCCCTTACTTGGACACTTTGTAAGTTTCTAGATATTGAAACTTGTGCTTGTGTAAGAAAATGTCCCAAAGGATTTTGCTGCTAGATATTTTGGCCAATTAATTCAAGCATCTAAAATATATCTGTAAAATATATATTAGGCTGACATAGGAGATATTAAGATAAGACCATCATTCCACCAAAACTGTCATTGCTGAAAGTTTTAATGCCTCCACATCACTGCAACAAACATTAGCTTCATCTATAAACATTTCACAGACAAATAGCAAAGTTCTGAGTCACAGAGAGAAATGCCACAGCCCACACAAGCCTAAATAGAACGCAAAGTGTCAAGAATGACTTGTTTTATTTATAGCTGCAGCCCACCTCTGATGAAATAGCATAGAAAAAGTTCTGATGCTCATAGAAATAACTCAACAGCTTGGTGCTTAGGGCTGGTAAAATGCATTTCGGAGTAAGAGGTACATCAGATTCCAGTTTATTTTTTTGCTCTTGTTGTTAACCGCACAATGTTGTATTTTATTTCTACATTTACATTTGCTTACGTATTGATTAGTCTTGCAAGTGAGGAAAATGTGTTTACAATCAATGAAGCATTTCCTACTTGTTAATGAAATTGTGAAATACTTACATTCAGTTTGCTATACAACTGGATGTAAGCCTTCTTTGCAGGAAGAATACTATATTAACCCAGCTCTCCAGATTGTTCAAATGAGACAGCATTCACATGATACAGAATTATTAAGGAAACAATATGGTGAGGAGCCACAGCTGCTTTATTAGGGAATAAGGAAGATTTTATTCAACACCTGTTTCAAAGGCTGAAAGAGGTGGTGCTGAGCAATTAGCCACTTGGCATACCAAGTTCAAGTAGCTATAAATCTCCCAGGGACTGAAGGAAGTTCCTGTTACAGAGAACCATTCATTAAGCTACTGTATATTCTTGTTTGCACACTTATACTCTTGAACCCTGGGCTGGCTATAAGTTGTGTGGCTTGTTGTTACCTCCCTTCATCTTTGCTTTCCATAACCACTTGCTTCCCATGATTGACTTTGGAACAGTTGAGAACTTGGTACTATCCCTTGCCTCATGTTTGGAAAACAACAAGACTGTATGTATACAGTCAGAACTGGTCTGACTCACAGCTTACTCTACTAGATGCTGAATTCCCCAACATTTGCTGCTTTTAGAGAAAAAAAAAATGATAATTGACATTTTAAACTAAACTGCAAACCCCAGGATTCCATAGGATGTTGAAAGTAGAATAATAGCACTATAACAGGCTAGTGCAGAAATGGCCTAGAATATAGACAGCTTAACAAGTTTGGAACAAGTATATTTCTTGGTTTTATCAGAGGCAGGGACACTTCTTCCAAGATGAAATTCCTACCTGTTGCAGCGCCTCATCTACCAGCCTTTTGATATTGTGAGATAACTAGGAATGTTTGGTTCTCGCTCCTTAAGCTGGCTGTGGAAAAAGGAGCTTTTCATCTACTCCGTGCTGTGGCTTCAGTTGGCTTATTAGAATTGGATTGATTTGGCTGATATGTTTCCCATATAAATAGATCACAACTGGTAGGTACAATTTAAGAGTTGGAGAGACATGTTGATGTGCACCATGAGACAGCAGAATAGTAAAAGGACAATATCCCAAGCAACCTTTCTCAATTTTACCAGCTTGATGCAGTAATATGAACCACACCCCACCCTCACTCCCTTGATTCTTGACGGCCTCATTGACCTTGGATGACTTTTCAGACTAACAAAGACTGATGACACAGACAGAGATTCTGCTCACCTTTCAGGCATGTTGGCAGTGAAAAGTGAAAAATATTCATATCTCCAACATGATGGAGCCATTTTTTTTTTTAAAGAAGACTGGATTTAGCAAGATAAAAAAGAATACTTCACTTAACACATAGAGTTAAAAGGGTGAAACTGTTCTTTACAAGCAAGGTTGTGGAAGCAGTGGACCATCCAACATTTAACTTCTCATCACCACACGTTTTGGATTACTCTTTTAAGCAGCAAGCCTGATCCAAAGAAACTGCCTTGAAATATCACATTTGTTCCTCATGCTCACATTGTTAGAAAGAATATAGAGAAGAGAAACCAATGGGGATGAATAGCTACATTATCAAAATCTGTTTCCTGTAGAAATATGCTTTGTAAAAGCACAATAAATTCCTGCAGAATCTTATGTAACAATGCTTTATTGCACTTGAAGATTTAAACAGGCATTGCAATCATTTTTTTTTCCTACAGAGTCCTGACAAATGATGAATTTAAAAAGAATAAAATATGCAATGTGAGAATGTCATCACGTTTGACTTACCTTGCATGAAAAGGTCAGAGCTGGAGTATTTTAGAAGTTTCAAATGAAGTCCCAAGCTACATAGGGTACATAATTCATTGGTGACTTGATCATACTAAAAGGTTACTGGTTCACAGACAGAGGGGCAGGCATTTTGCCTTCTGAGGCCTTTTGCCTCTTTGAAAGTAGACTGCATTTTATTACAAGCAGTATATTTTGGGTAGGATTATTGATATTTTCCATATTATAAAGTATGTGAATAAAGAATATTTTCATAGACATGATCAGGTACACCAAAATGCCAGCATGACTATGCCAAGTTGTATTTAGTCCAAACTCTCTATATAAAATTAATGTCTGAAGCCTCCAAGGTTCAGCTAAATGGCAAAGCTAATGGTGTGGATGTGATATCTCTCTCTCTCTCTCATTTAAAATAAAGAGTAATAGTTAAAATGTACAAAATATCTACAGACAACTTACTTGATTGCACCCTGTTAGTCAACGAACAACTTGATCGATTTCAGTTTTGCCAATTATCTTGAATTGTATCCTTACTCGCTAGAAACATGCCAAAGAATACATCAAGAGCTAAGCACATTCCATCCTGTATTCTGAAGTTACACTGTTTCTCCCTTTCCCTAAAAAATCAAAGATCCATTTGTTGTAACTGTCAAATTATTGCTAGGTATCCTTAACAATACCCAAACAAATGTCTTAAGGCTTTGTGACATAGAGGCAATGAAATGTTTGGATCCTTTCTTTTTATGAAACACATTGAAAATAAATTTAAAAAGTCATTGATGGGAAGTTAAAATTTGCTGACTGGTAATCATATTGATTCTCTGTGGCAAATATATATATATGTCATAGACACACACACAAACGTACACACAGCCCGTCAATAAAATCCAGCATGTCAAATTAGGATGACAAAATACACAATCATATTAATGAGCATCAGCCTGTCTGCACGGTTTGAGATTTGGGAGAAGTAAATCACTATAAATGGTGAGAACAGCTTTTAAAAATACTTTATGGTAGCAGTAACCCATGACTGCCATTAAACATCGGGAGTGCAGGAAAGGAATTTATGAATACCAGAGTGTAATACAGCCTCATACCACCAGTAATGATGCAAAGGTTAATGTGGTTTAAAAGGTTAAACTAGACATTAAAAACAGAAATCTAAAGGTATTTTACAACATTCAAATCCTTGCAGGTATGACTGGAAAGACGGTGTCAAAGGGTTAGAGCCAACATTTCTTCATTAAATCAAGCTGAAGGTTGAAACACAGGGGGATTATTATCCCAACAAAGGAGAAACAGGCATTGGAGAAATTACATCTACTCTTTTTTAAAAACTGTAGTTTCTGTCTATATTTAAAGAAAATAATGTTGCATTTGTGGTGTACTGGTTTGAGCATTGGACTATTATGCTGGAGACAAGGGTTTGATTCCCTGCTTAGCCATGGAAACCCACTGGGTGACCTTGGAAGTATTTATTACACACTCTCAGCCCCAGAAAAGCCTGTGATAGGTTTGCCTTAGGGTCTTTGCAAGTCAAAAATGACTTGAAGACACAAAACAACAGCAACAACATTGCAAACTTACAGAACCAGCATGATGTAATTACAATAAGGGTTGGCAAGTACCTGAGTTCTGGGATTGCTCATGCCCCTTACTGGAAACTCATGTGACTCCCCCCCCCAAAAAAAAGCATTTAATTTTTTTAAAAAATACCTAAAATGCTCTCTTCATCTTTTAGAGGATAGATGGCAATTTTGCCACATTTTTGCTTCCAACAGGCCCAGGAGACATGTTTTTGAAATCAAGAAGAAAATCTCATATTACTTCCAGTTTTGCAGGAAAAAAAGTTCCCTGCACCTAAACTAGCCCAAGTGGGCCAGTAATGTGATAAAATTCCTCCCATGCTCTCTAGAGGTTGTGCAGAACATTTGAAGTTTTTTTTAAAAAAATAAATAATTCATGCCCCTCAAATCTGGGCTGAGGCTGGAGTAGAGATGTACAAGAATCCTCAAAAATTTTCTTGTCTTGGATTAGATCAAGTGTCTCAATGATATCAAGATCTCTTAATCAAGTTGGCAAGAAGGTGTTCTGCACTGAGTCAGACCAGTGGACCCTCTAGCTCAGTATCATCTGCAGAAAAATGGCTGCCGCTCTAAAAAAAAGTATTCTTTTCCAAACAAACTGTGAATTTTGTTCATAGAAAGTATGCAATCTACCATGCTAAAAAAAGGTCTTTAGAAGTTACTAGGGTACAATTAATCATCACCACCATCATCACCACCATTATTTTAGAAGTCAGTATCTGTATTTCCATGCTGAATGTGGAGAAGAGCAAGTCATCTTCTTGGCAACCAGAATGGAATCATGAGTTTCTGTCCTCTTCCCAGGGCAGAACAAAAGTTGTTACTTATGCAGATTAGCACAGAAGATATGGTTAATCCATTTCCCCACCAATCAACCTACCATTTTTGTGTTGGCTGTGGAAGAAACAGATTTCCTTCCTATGCAGCATGAGTGGCTTGTGGACCAAATTTTTTTTTGGGGGGGGGCACATTTCCACTTATCATTTCAGGGTAAGGTAGCCTTCTTCCACCACTTGAATATACTGTACACTGTCCTTACACTTGACAAGTATGATGACCAAGTGCTGATGGAAATGGAAAAGGAGGGATGGAACAATGAAGTAAGCTTCCTCCTCCATAAGCTTGCTTGCTTACTGTCTGTGTGGAATTCCTATTTCCTATACCTACCAGGTGAACTGTTTAATACAAAGCTGTGATCTTTCCCAAAGCTATGTGATCTCTCTGTTGTTTACAGTTTTCCCTTCTGTCTCTATGTCTTTGAGGGGTCAAACCGGCATGTTTGAGAGACAGGGCATTTTCAGCATTGCTGCCAGCATTCTAGAATGTTATGCCAACTGAAATCTGCTGTCCTCCAATTCAATCTGCTTTATATTAGGGCTCTGCCAAAAGTTCTTAGATGAACAATTTCAGCACATTTGTAATGGTTGGAGGCGGGGACCATTAGGATAAAATCCAATGGGTCTCAAGAAATTTGTAGGGCATTCTAGAACACTCTCACAGATGGAAGAACCTGTATTTGTAAATTAGTTGTAGTGGCTTCTCTTTTTATTTTACTGTATTTTTTTTTTTTAAAAAAAATCATGCCTCTACCTGCAAGAAAAGGCTGCAGTAGGTTTTTTTCCCCCAAAGTGAGGCTATTCTTATCCTGTAATGAAGCTCAGATCAACTTTGTACCACAGCACAAATGTCCTTCAGGAAATCCAGCACTGTGTATGGTTGGACTAGGACTCTAGAACACCAGGGTTCAAATCCCTGCTCAACCATTGGAAGCCCACTGTGTGACCTTGGGTAAGTCACACGCTCTCAGAGAAAGGCAATTCAAAATCCCCTCCGAATAAACCTTCCGAATATATATAGATATATGGTTGTCATAAGTCTGAAACAACTGAAATGTGTATCACCACCACTGTAACAGCATCATTTCAGTTGCTCTACTGTAGTATTAAAACTTGGCTCCCACCATTTGCTTTACATTACAAGCATGGAGGAGCTATGTTTTCCTATTACAACGCATCTGAATGGATGTTGTGTTATGATGATGAGATCTTTTCTTTAGTGCTTTTAGGAGTGAGAATGTCCTTGGATCAGGGATAAATGTTTCCATCTTTTTCTAAAGTAATATATATCTGTGTCTACAGGAAACCAATACAAACCACTTGATACAAATATAAGTCCCTCACTATCTCATGAATTTCTTCAGCATGATTCACTGTGCAGATACTGCCATAGCACCTTTGGAGCCTCAGAATGAAGCCAGAAATATTTTCAAATCCGCTGTAATTTATATACTTAGTGACCAATTTTTGTTCCAGGCAGTATTTAGAGTATGATGGCAGTTTTAAATTGAGTATTTGCTTTCAAATCTCCATTATTTATTTATGTGTGCTTCTTTTAATACCTGATTTAGTATTATTTATAAGTATATGGATTGTTTTCAGCTATGTCTTTTTTGATTTGTAATGTGTTATATTTCATGCATTATATGACCTCTTTATTTTTAAGCCACTTTAGGCCTTTTTGGTGCAAAAGTTAAAAAAAAAAAAGTAAGAAACTGAACAGAACAATAGTTCAGTTGTAATATCTCCCAAATGATACAGAATCATATAATTGAGAAGCAGTTCCTCAGGCATAAAAATTTAGCTTCTATCAAACAGACCTGGATAAACAAAGATTATAAGGCAAGGTTATTTTCTGCAAAAGGCAGGAAAGGGGGGAAACTAAAATAACAGCACAAATATATAAAAATGCTATATGAACATTCCATTTTTAGATCTTTTTAAAACATTCAACTGTGTGTTGCTTTTCTACATTGTATATCAAAAGTCATTTAAAAAAAAAATCCATGAGTCATGCTGCAGTGTTCCTGTAATCACCCACATCTCAGTTGCCATAGCTGAACAAATGCAAATGTATGTTCCCTGATACAGGCATCTTTCAGTGAAACTAAATTAGATTGAATCAACATAGAAAGTAAACGAGTCTTAGTCTGATAACATATGAAATTTATAGAACTGATCCTTTCCTTGAAACAAGGCCCCTGAAACTGCTGTTAAAGAGGATGAGGGTCTACCTTGGCAGGCTGAATGTTATAAATTTTGCTTATTTGCAGGTACTTGCAGGGGGAGGGCAAATTGCTTTCTCTATCCATTATTGTTAAAGAAAACTTAAGTATCAAGTCTCTTACAAACACAATGTATAAACAGGAATGTCCTTGCCGTAGTTACTAGGAGATAGGAATATGTAAGCTAGATTATAGACAGTGTTTATTCTTCATGGGAAGGCTCAGTGACACTCCTTGTTTTACTATTTTCTCAGTGCTTGATTATTTACTAAACTTTTGATTGATAATACCTAGAAAGGCTTATCTTGGAGGTTCAGTTTTGCCAGATTATTTCATAGGGCTCCCAGTCCCACACTTAAGTCTTACAGTGGTTCAAACTACCACCGTTTGTTTGTTTGTTTGTTTATTGGATTTATATGCCACCTTTCTCCTGAGATGGAATTCTAGGCAGCTTCAAACAATTTAAAACAAACTTGAATTGAAATATCATTTTACAAAAGTTAATAAAGAATTAAATAACAATATAGTTTTAAAAACGTGATTAAAACAGTTAAAATATGTTTAGAACACAATTATATATAACAGATTAAAATAAAATACTGCATACCCCTTCATACATACTTGTTGTTGTGTGCCTTCAGGTTGTTTCCAACTAGGTGAACCCATGATAGGGTTTTCTGGGGCCAAGACTGTGTTATGTGCCCAAAGTCAGCCAGTGGGTTTCCACGGCCAAACAGACAATCGTACTTAGTCTCCAGGGTCATAGTCCAGTGCTCAGACCATCACACTATACTAGCTCTTCATACATACTACTGATATATAATTTAAAACCCAAAGGCCTGCTCAAAGGAAAAGGTCTTTACCTACCGTCTGTGGAAGGATATGCCACAGCCTGGGAGCAGCCATGGAGAAGGCTTTCTCCCATATCCTTACCAAACATTCTTGTGAAACTGATGAGTCCCAGAGACCATTCCTAGGTCCATACCCCCCACAAACAAAAACATGTTGACATCCAGATATTTGGGATTTCAACTTCCATCAGCCTCAGTCAGAAAAACCGGTGTTGAAGAATCTTGGTTGTTTTGGTCCAAAAAAATTGAGGGCTGCAAGTTTAGGGAATACTCATGTAACTCACAAAAAATTAACAGTTAAAGATGTTTTGTTACTTGATGCTTCTGCCTTTGTTTGTTTGTTTGTTTATTTATTCCACTCATTTCTCTTGGTATTGGATCCAAGGCAGCTTACAAAAAAGCATGCAGCCCAAGACAAAGGCATGGCAGCAAATCCTCCTCCTTCTCCCTCACATTTTTTGTATATAACACTGCCACTATGCAGTGGGATAGAAATAAAGAGGCCAACACCAACATATGAATTAGGTAACACAGGATTTAAAGAACACATCAATACAATCTTAACATTATGAGGAGGAAAGTAATAATTATAGGAAAACCATAATAGCACTTTTTACAATGCTTTCCTATCTGTGTCAACTCAGAAGTTCCTTTCAGTGACACTTTCCTATGTATAATAGAAGTGGGAACATTGTCTTTTTCCAAATGTTGGATTGTAAGTCGAGGCAGCTCTAGCTAATATACTCATTGAAAAAGATTTCTGGGATTTGCAACCCAAAAATATCTAGACTTCCCATTGGTACATGGGGTTGTAGCCTGATGGTGGAGATGTTACATCAAGCAGGCAGAGTGTGATACTCCACCAGAGCAATTCCATGTCTACTATCTCTCTCTCTCTCTTTTAAGTGGCATAATCTAGCTGTTTGCACCTCATTCCAAACTTACCTGTCCATGCTGCTTGTACTTACTGGTAGTGGGGGAAGGAGTAGGGAAACAAGTGTGCTTGCATCAGCTTTGGGGAGAAGGAGATTGTAGTAAATTCATAGATGGTGCACACTCTCCTACCCCTTCCCTGCAGAGCTACATCATCTAATTGCCTCCCACCTTCCTCCTCTCCCAACTAGCAGTTCTATCCAAGGCAGGATGTGGATCAAGTGGTCTTGGATACTGCAAAAAGGACTGAAATATAGCATCTTGTGATTTATCCAAATAGAGATATGTTTGTGTGTAAACCACACTTATGTCACACACTTATGTCAGTTTATCTCTCTAACAGGATTCCAGGCATTATGATCCTATACTTGTCTATAAAGAAGTAAGCCTCAGCAAGGAGAGAAGGATTTTGAACAGATCTCCAAAACAATACGCAAAGAAGTAGGAAGATTTGAGAAATAACGTGTGAGAGACTTTAAAACTGTTATAATCAAGTATTTGGAATCATTAGTGCAAACACAACAGCAGCTGATAAAATACTGGGAGGCATTCCTACCTGAAGCCAAAGCCATTGCCTAGAAAGAAGATACGGAGACTCTCTGGATATTTGTCCCAGTTGAGCTAAATTCCACAGTGAAATCACTTTAAAATCATCCTAATTAACCACTATATATTTTATGAATTTAACATGTGGCTTTTTATATATTACAGCATTTTATTAACATTTGCATGTCATGACCCTCTTTGAAGTGGACTGTGGCATGAAATTCTGCAATACTTGCTGAATTGAACACTATTTGTGTCTTAATATTTGCACTAAAATGTGCGATGCAAGGTCAGAAAGTTATTTTTGTTCTTTACAATATGTTCTGTCTACTTGATCTTTATGAAACAAATTGCATTTATTAATGTTCACATACACATTCCTGTACATAATCAAGATTTTGTGATTACAGTAATAAAGGGATGTACCTCACTGAATTTAGTGAGAGTTACTCCATATAACACAAGTGAATATAAGCCTGATCCTTAGTCTTTCCCGTTCTTGAAAAGACTCTTCCATTTTGTTGTTGATGATGATTGTGACTTCTCTGTCAACATGTTTATACACACACACACACACACACACATACACACCCCACCCATTTATACACTGGCAAATACTATTTGCCAGCATATAAGATGCACTGGCATATAAGATGCACCCCATTTTCAAACAGTATTTTTCAAGGAAAACATTGAGTCTTATATGCCAGCAAATAGTGTGTGTGTGTGTGTGTGTGTGTGTGTGTGTGTCTGTATGCAGGTTAAGAACATTGGAATGAAAAGTAGGAAAATCCTTCACGTGCTGTTTTAGAAAGCTCCAACACACACACGCACACTGAAAATATGTGTGTGTGTGTTTAATTTACTAAAATATTTATTCTATCCATCCCATGAGATAAGATTTCTTTTCATACAACTTCTTAAGAAAATATTTACTCTTAGTATATAGGTTTGGGTATCATTTAATGCCAAACTATGAGCAAACGTTCACTTTGATTTTTGAGGATCAAAATAAGCTGAACTTCAATTACTAAAAAGAAATGTGCTGGTTTAGAGGCTGAGTTAAATGTCTCATGTTGGCTCAAGCTCAGCAAACAATAGAAAAAGAGAAGCGGATGTCAGGATGCCAGAAACTGTATTTAATATTTGTTTCTAATAAGCTCCACCACATTTAAGGCTTGTTTATAAAATCAGAAAGACAAAGGAGAAAAACAAATTAGGAAAGGGAAGACGTTATATGCAGAGCATGGTATGATAATTTGTGAAAGATATTGTTTTAAATTATTTAGAGAACAGAAAGATACTAGGTTAATTAGAGAAAAACTAACAAAATATATAGAAGACCAAAATCTACCACAATTAACAGAAAAACAGAAGAAAATATTAAACCAACCGATATCAGTGATGGAAGTATAGAAGCCATAAAAAGAACAAAACAGAAAAATCACCAGGCCTGGATGGCTTTCCAGTACTGTATTATAAGACATTGGAAAATGAATTGTTACAACCTTTTCATGCATTGCTGAATACAATAACAAAGCAAGAAAGTCCAAATACCTGGGGAGAAGCTAATATTACGTTAATCCCCAAAGAACAGCGATTTAAAACAACCAAAAAATTATAGACCTATCTCATTTTTAAATATTGACTACAAAATCTTCACATCGATACTCACTGATAAAGAAAGTTTTGCAAGACTGGATTCATGAGGACCAAGCTGGATTTTTGTTAACTAAAAATATTAAAGTAAAAAACAAGAAAAGTAACAGACATCATAGAATATTATGATAAAATCCAGGGGATAAATTTGCAATGGTCTTACTAAATACATAAAAGACATTTGGTAATGTCAACTGACGATTTATGCTGAAGATTTATGCTGAAGTCATTGAATATTGAAGAAAATTACATGGGATAAATCAGAACAATTTCTGGGGAACATAACGTTGTGACCATTGATAATAATAATCAATGGTCACAAAACCAGATCATATGAAGTTAAAAAATGAATAATACAGGGCTGTCCTCTGTCGCCACTGCTATTTATAACAATATTAAAAGTTTTGAATAGGAAGATTAGAAAAGGACGATCAGATTAAAGGAGTTAATATTAAAGAAAGTAAATTCAAGTTAAGAGCCTTTGCAGACAACCTGGTAATTTTCTCAGAAGGCCCAAAAGAAAATATAGAAATATTATTGGATAAATTGAATGAACATGGACAGATATCTGGCTTCAAGATGAACAAAGAGGAAAACAGTTGTGCTAGCAATGAACATGACAAAGGAAGAAGAGAAAGAATTGTCAGCCATGTCAGGACTGCAGATTATAAAGAAAAGAAAATATTTGAGAATAACAATAACAAAGAAAAAATTCAAAATTTTAGATAATTATTATTCAAAAATTTGGAATAAGATAAATGAAGAATAATTCGAACTTATCACTGATGGGCAGAGTCACAATGGTCAAAATGAACTAGCTCCCAAATATGATGTTCCTGTTCCAAAACCTGATCATAATTGTGAATCACATCTCTTTTAGAAAATGGAACAAAGACATTTCAAAATTTGTTTGGGCTGGGAAAAACCACAGCTATGCAGGGAAGTTTTGGAAAATACAAAAGGGAGAGATGAACTGGGACTACCAGACTTAAAACTGTACTACCATGCCAGTTATGTGGACTTGCTAAAATAATGAATTGATTTGAAGGATAGAAGAGGTTTCTACGTAGGAGGTTTCAATTTGAGATTTGGCTGGCATGTATACCTTTGGTATAACAAAGCAGACATTGTCAGAGATTTTCACAATCGTTGTATTAGGAAATCTCTAGGCAGAATTTGGAGCATATAGAAACACAAATTCTCTCTTAGAATTCCAGAGTGGACTTCACCACAAGAGGCATTTTTGTAGGAGGAAGAACATGGAAAGGAAACTGGTTAAGATATAAAGATCTCCTAATATGAGAAAATAATAAACCTAGATTAAGATTGAGAGAAGAATTGAAAACCCAGGGGACAGATCTCCAATTACTTCCCTACAGACAACTATAACAAAGTTTCAAGATGAACTATAAGCTTGAAGGATTAGAAACTGAACAAAATGAATTAGATGTAAATAGCTAGTTTGTGTAATCACACTTCAAGATATTATATTCATTATATTTGTTTGCTAAAAATAGTCTACAAAAATGCTCAAATAAGAAGTGTATCCTACTGTTTCCACTATGGTGACAGTAATAGTACAATATCCCCAACAGTACAAATGTCCAGTGTATGAGTATTTCTAATAGTTAGATCAGAGAAAGTTATCTGAGGAAACTTATTTATTTGCCAGCAGAGCAGAATAACTCAAAGGAGTGTCAGCAAAGTGAGACCTTACAAGTTCTTTGAGGATGTTGTACAGTGTCACCACTGTGCTTGGTTACAAGTTACTCTCAATGCACACTTAACTTTGGTCTTTCTGACACAAAACCTGATGGGCAGGATGCCTGGAACCAGGAACTATTCCCATAATATCCCAGTCCTGTATTGCCATATAAACTATCTGCACTGGTAGAGTTCTCAGGAAGATGGCTGTGTTAGTATGTTTCAGAATGAAAGGGAAAGAATTCCTTCCTTCCTTCCTTCCTTCCTTCCTTCCTTCCTTCCTTCCTTCCTTCCTTCCTTATTTCCTATAAGAGTGATTTACTTCAGCATAACATTTCATGAACTCCAGTCCACTCCTTCAGACAAATGGAGCGAAGTTTCAGCAGACAGACCTATACATAAAAATAGGGTTGTAAGAAGGCATCCAAAATGTAATCGAAATGCAAAACATGCTGGCATGCTGATGGGGTGACAAGTCCAGTTTTTAAATGACAATTAAAAAGACAAAACCGTTTGCCAATTTTTGCATATAAGCAAATATAATCAAGTCAACATGTGTGTGATAGAAAGAAGCCTTTGTCTTATAAATATATTTCAAGACTCTATGTCTTGTAGAGGGTGTAGAAACAATCTAAAGATTATCACAAAACAGGATATGGATGGCTCCCAGAGAAGACAAAGTGGCGCACACAGCTGTAATGAGAACAAGCATTATTAATATGCACAATGTGCTAAAAAGCCTTTGTCTCTGTTCAATCCTTTGCAAACAGACTGAAATTTATGGATGTAACCTAATTCATCTGTCTCCTCTTCCAGTCTATCCTTGCATTGTAGAGACAGATGAATGTAATATATGTACAAGACAAATACTTTTTCTCTCTTTTTCCTGTCTACTGAAAAAGTTTCATGTATTTGGAAAAGTTGAGCAGAGTCCATGAAGGCTTAAACTGCAACACATCAGTTTGCCTTAAAAGTGTGATAACACAACCTCCTCCTCCTCCTTCTTTTTGTTAGCAGAGGAATCACCCTGTGACTTGACTCAAATATGCTTGCTACTTACATCACTGAACTTTTTTTTTCATTTCTAGTCATTTAAGGTGATTGTACCTGCCATTTCATCTGCTGCTTGTTTCTGTGATCCTTTTTCTTGTAGGATTATGAATAGAAATCCATTTAATCATATAACGTAATATGAACTTTTAAACAGCAATGAACAACTACACAATCAAGGGACCTTGTAGGACCTTTGAGACTAACAAGCATCTGATGAAGTAGACCCAGTCTGTGAAAGCTTATGCTACAAACTTCTTTTCCTCAGCTAGTCTCAAAGGTGCTACAAGAACCCTTTGCATACTGACGTACATTAACCTGACAATATCTTTGAATAGTATATTACAGAGAATTTATTCTTGGGCCAAAAGGAAGGTGAGTAAAGCAGGCATAGAGAAAAACAGAGCAGAGGTTAGGATCACATTAGTAAGAAAACATCAAATTCTGAGAAGGAATGTGAAGAAATTTCACTAGGTACGGGACGAATCCAGAATTTTCCGAATCCCTGGAAGGTTCTGGGAATCCACGAATTTCAGGAATCTCAAATCTTTCAAATCCGTTTTTAAAAAGAGTTTAAAAAGCAAGGGAAAAAAGGATAATCTTGGGCAAGACACACTCTCTCAGCCTTAGCAAAATCCTAGGTAAAGGCAAACCTCCCTCTGAAGAAATCTGGCCAAGACAATTGTCCTAGTTTTGCCTCAGGATCTCCCCAGATTGAAAATGAGATGAAGGTCCTTTCTACACAGGCAGGAAAATGTGGATTAATCCCACATTTTCCTGCTTGTGTAAACAGGGCCACATACTACGGTAGAGAGATAACCCAGGTCAAAACTGGCTTTTCTTTGCATAGCTCCTTCTGGCATCCTGGGGTTTGTAGTTTGATGATGCACCAGTACACTTTGGCAGAGGAGGCTGTTACAGCTTGTAAAACTACAAACCCCAGAACTGTGTCTGAAAGAGGTTTGCAAGGGAGCTATGCAAAAGAATGTTTCAGCTGTCCTTGAAATCTCAAGCCTGTAGCTTCCAGTCAAGTACTGAACTTGAATCTTAAATGTTCAATTTAAATATCTTAGAATGCAAGCCCAAATGTAATTTCTGAAATTGTTAGTGAAAGCCATCATTACTCCAAGAGAAAACCTCATCTACTTACTGTCTTCCCTTCCATGTATGGTTTCCCAGGTTTTCAGGCATCCTGGTCTCCCAGGTTTTCAGGTGTCCTGTCTCCTTCATTTTCAGGCATTCCGGTCTCCAACAATCTATTTAGTTGGCAGATTCAAAAGATTCATTTTGCCTATTTTGGCACAGGAATTCGGATTCAGAATTCGAATCCTTACCCAGGATTCGAGGATTTGGATGGCCCATCCCTAAATTTCACTCGTGTCTTGTTCATGTTCAAGAAGCACTGTCTCTATCCAGAGGAAAACCCTGTTGAAGATTCTCAAACCTCCATCAGAGACCTCATCTCGTGGGAAAAAAGAAAGATTTTTTTAAAAAAATGTTTTGCACAATCAGTGCAAAAATGTCTCTAACATCTTTCCCTTTGGGAACCTAACCAAACACACACAGAGGCTGCAAAAAAGGAAGAACTATTGTTTACAAAGATCAAACAAACCATATATTGTTTCTTTGTTTTAATAGACCATACAATAAAGCAGCAGTTATCATAATTTTAAGTGTTGTACATTTGCAAAGGTATGCAAAGACCAGTCTTGCCAATGCATAGAGATAGACCAAAACAAAACAAAAACAAAAGAATCAGCCCACTCCATCTTGTAGCGAGGAGAAAATTCATAGCATTTACTGGTTTAAAACAAGAGGGCAAACCAGGCCATTATTTAAATCCTTATCTTGAAGTGAAATTTGTTTCAGGGCAGGCTTATATTTCTGGTTTTGCTGACAAATAGATATTTGATTGTAGTGTGGCATGAGTGTTTGGCATTTCGAATACAAAGCAAAAGGCAAAGCAGGCACAATTGGACCACTTCCTCCTTCAAGAAATTGCTCATGAGGGCCTTCTCCAAGTTCACTTGATATCAGAGGTGATGTGGATGTTGTAAGAGGAGTATATTTCTGGAATTTCCTCCCCAGAGGTTTTCAACTGGTGCCAAACTTCTTCTTTCAACATCAGATGAAAACCTGTTTTATTTCCCTAGGCCTTTTAGATTGCAGTTTGAATAATGTTATATTGTTGAGATTTTAAATCTGCTTTGTTTTTGAATCATTTTAAGGATCAGCATTGTTTTCCACTGATTTTACTGTATGCCACTTTGGGAGCCTTGTGACTGCAGTGTTATTTTTTTTAAAAAAAATACCCCACATCATTAAATAGACTGAGAGAAATTTAAAAATAAAATATACTTTTTTTAAAAAAAAGGCGGTGCAATCCTATAGTTTCCTAGGGACCATTACAAACGCTGTGAAAGCTCCAACTACAGAAAGGGGATCCAACCTTATATTCCAACTCCAGTCTCTGTGGAAATGTCTGGAGCCCTCTAAAGAGCTCCAAAGACACAGGACAATGAAGGATCCACCAATCAAGAGCATGGCATGTGTAGAGTCAAAAAGGCTTGGGATTCAAAATTCCTTTTACTCCAACCACATTTCCAACCTGGGGAAACTTCACACCAGCCTGGAAGCTATCATACAGACAAAGAGAAGGAAATAATTTAATGTTTTTTAAAAAAACTTAGAGCAAAAGTGGCAGAAGACTCCTCTCTCATTTTTGTTCTGCAGATAAGAGCCCAAAACAGTCTTGATTACAGTGGAAACTCCTGGAGCCAATTGAAGACATTTTGCTTCCTGAAGCCAGCCAACAAACATTTCCCCTTCAGCCTAAGATGAATAGTATCCAAAGGGCAATTTATTTTGGCACCTCAGGAAATTTCACAAACACGTCTCCCTGACGGCCAAGTCCTAATGTGAATTGAAATAACCAACGATTTGCTGCCCTTTTCTGACATATAAAAGTAGCTGCTTCAATCTGCCTAATGACAGGCCTGACCCTTGGCACTCCAAATTCAGAGTTCTCTGACTTCAGGAATAGGATTGCCTTGCCCTCCATTCTGTCCTCTGCGTGGCAATCATCCTAGCAGTGATGAGTATCAGAGCGCTCTAATATTCTTCAAAAATTAAATACAAGAATCTCTGTATGCCACAAACTGCTATTCCCGAGGTTCATACTATACAGCAGAGTCTTTTCTGACTCTGAATTCTGGTGCACATATCTCTGAGTAGCATAATGGATTATATGGGGAACATTTGAAGGCTATGAATGCTTTATCTGGAAAAAGGCTTTAAACTATTGTTGAAGAACATGGATCTACACAAGCACTTTTTCTTCACTATATTTAACCTATATAAATCCAGCACATAATGGAAATCACATAGCATTTATCTCTGTTTTTGAACATTTTCAGGCTGTAAGGGAAAAGACTCCAGGGCTTGTTCTGTCATGCCAATGGAGATCTCTTCACCACAAAATGATCTTGCAGATTTTTTCACTGCTGAAATTTCTCTCTGTTTTTTGGAAGGACCAAATTATCAGCCTCAGCATTTAACTAGTCCACCAAAATGGAATGCTAATCAGGTCTTTGCCTCAGGCAGACGATGCTGCTGGAAAGCTGTCTTCTCAAAACTGAGTAATTTGTGTCTCTGTATTACTCTGCTCACACCATTCTATAGGATTCAGGCATTCAATACAAGAAGGTCACATTGAACTAACAGGCTTGCCACTATTCTTCAGAAACCAAACAATATAGTTGTGTTATCCTTCACCCTACTTTTCATACCCACTTCTTCCATGAATGGCTAATACAGTTGTCATTGGAGTCATTCTCATTGCAGTTTTTCCACTGCATGAGTTGCAGAGGAGACACATTTGGGATTTACAAACTGGGATCTAGAATGTGGAATTGAGGAGCAGAACTAGAAACAGCCTATTTTTTAAAGCATATGCTGTGCTACCCAATTTTTAATAATTATTCCAATATTTCTATGAATATTCTAAATTAAATTCCCATTATTTCAATAGTAATGCTACATGTACAGGTTGAGCATCCCTTACTCGAAATGCTTGAGACCAAAAGTGTTCTGTATTTTGATTTTTTAAAAAGATTTTGGAATAGAATATGTTTTTGGAACAGCCTCATATCTCATTCGTTCACTACTTGTGTCATGTATGAGACATGAGGCTGGGGAGAGACTGAGGATATGTGAAATGGTGGGAATCCAAGAGTAATGTCTGTGCGAATCCACCTCTCACCATTTCAAAGACCTTCAATCTCCCTCTTTTTGCTGCCAGCTGCCCACTTCTTCCTTCAAGGTGGCAGCGGTGGTGCTCCTGCTCAATTGTCTCTTAGATCTGAGGAACACCAAAACTGCTATCTCGAAGACAAAATCAGGTGGCTAGCAGCAAAAAAAGAGTGACTGAGGATCTGAGGGAGAAACAAGAAAGAGCTTTGTAGCCACCACCTCAAAGGTGGAAGAAGGCAGCTTTGGCCAAAAGTTTTAATTTTTGGAGGTTTTCAGATTTTGGATTTCTGGGTAAAGGAGGCTCAATAAACACACATCAACCTTAGTGATAAATGTGAAATAAACACCATGTCCACATTCTGGTTGACTACAAATGGAAAATGGAGAAAAATTCCAAATCATCCAGGGAGTCTCATCTAGATATTATTTATATATTTGCTTCTATTAAACTCGATAAGAAACCTATGTATCAGCAGAAGGATTACACATACTTATTTCTTAGAAAGTCTGATTGAAATAAGGGGAAATTACTTTCAAATTTTCTCAAGGATTATAGAAACAAATACTAAAACTGGGTAGTGTATCTCTGATCCAAGAAAAGTCTTCTATTTGGCTCTTTCTAGATGTATGTCAGATAGCAATAAAATGAAAGAACAAAATACATAGCTGCACAAAACATTTTAAGCTACATTGAATGAAATGAAGTTAATTTAGCACCATAATAAATCACACCAAATTATTACCAATTCCACAGTTTTGGAGGTTAAAAAATAATTTAAATGATTTAGAATTACAGGAAAAAGACTTAGCCTAAATCCAACTGCTAATCTAACTAAAGTAGACCTGCTTACATTATTAAATGTTGACTTACTAACTTCCCATTTGGTCAGTTGGTCAAATCTTGTTAGGATAACCAATGGGATTTAGACCGTTGTTGTTGTTATTATTAGTTTAAGGTGTGAACATCAACAGTCTCTTTGCCAAAGGGTTTAATTTAAAAATCTCAAATGCTCACTAGTTCTCTGTGTTTTTGCTTGTGCAAGGGAGCAGATGAGAGGGTTAGTAACTAAAGAGCTCTCACAAAGACTCTCTTGCTGTTTCAAGAAAAGGTACCTTTAAAATTGATTAGATTTGCCCAAATAATGACCTATCTTGGAAACCACCTACCAGTGCCCATTCTACTGCCACCCCTTGTAAATAATGGACTAGAAATGATGCTATATTGTAATGTCACTCTTGGTGGGCTTCTGAGGGAGAAAAGAACAGCTGCTATGTGGCAACCTAGAGTAGCTCCAATTTGAGGAAAAATGGTATGACCATAATCCTATTGGCCTAGACACAACTGAAGTAGACCCATTTAGTTAATTACTGATTGGAGAATTAACACCTAGGTAAATTCCACTGAGTCAGCTTTTGGTGTAATTAACAACATTCAGGCCTATATACCAAGAAGGGTGAGAGTCAGGAAACATTGACTTCCAGTGGCCAGTTATGAAGAGGTTTTCCATTTCCATTGCCTATTGCTCTAGGAGAAGTGCTTAAAGAAGTCATCACCACCATCACAATGAAGGTAGTAGCCCTCAAAGGAGAGAGTCAAATTACTTACATGCATCTCCTTGTAAATACACCAGCCTTGCAAAGCATAGCTATTTTGATTCATTTCTAAGTGTGTGGTGCTGATGATATGCATCTTTGTGGGTGTAGCTAGAAGGACATCACAGAGATTAAGTGTTATGCTTGGCAACAGGAAATCCTCAGGTGTTGTATTTGGCCCTCCAGTCTCCAACTGCTTGTTCCTAACTTACTTCAACCTAATATGATTTATTGTGTAGTGCCTTAAATTTGTCTTTCTTGTTATATTATCTTGGTACCAAGAGCAGTATTTTATACTCTGTTCATCTGTTGTGAATTCTAGAAGCAATGTAGCTGCTGGCTGCCTTCACTGCTCTAACATCACATTATATAACGTACTTTATTTAGCTGACAGTTGGCTGAGCTGATAAAAATATCTGCAGTGATTTGGGAGCATTTGCCTAACAGAAGTCAGAAAGAACAGTATTGACACTTCTCTGCAGCAAGCAGCCTGAAGAAGTAGGGTTGCCTACAGCTAAAATGAGGGACACATATCCTCCAACATTTCACGGATGAAAACTGGAACACATTGGCAAAGCAAAATCAGAGTGTGGTCAAGATAGCAAAAGTTGTTAATAACACAAAAGCTAGAAGAGACTGCCTTGTTTGCTTTTGCCTGGAGCTACAGGAAAGGCAAAAATTCCATTCTTCTTTTCCTTTCCCTCTGCTGAGTTAATTGAACTTTTGCCCTTTGAACTTAGTTTGCAATTAGTTAAGCTGAGGACAAGGGAGGGAATGTAGGATATGGAAAGAGAAACTAGAACATTTTAAAAGCAGTTGAAAAAGTGGGATGACAGAGGATTTACCAGGCCTGTTTACCTTTGAGGCTCCTCCTTAAACTGCAAATCCCAGGATTTCACAGGATGTTGAAAGTGAAATAATAGCACTATAATAATCTAGTGCAAAAATGGCCATAGATTTTTCTACAGTTTTTAAATACTACCTTTCTATCTATACTGTATTTGTTTATTAAAATACAACTGACTAATGGAGGATGCTCCAGTCAGGTTCTCTGAAGCTGGGCTAGAGGAGTAACTTTGGCATCAAGTCTCTGCTGGCCTCTTATCCCACAAAGCTGCTGTTTCCCCTACAGGACTGAGAATGTGTGCCTTTTGCAAAAGATGTAAGCATCTGATTTTAAACAGCTGTTCTGCCCCTCCGAAACCTTCACCTTCTGGTTGGGAAGGGTATATAAAAGCAGAGACACACACTGTCAGGAAGTCACCGGTGGCAGGTTGCCCCAGTGATGTGACACCAAAGTGAGTCACCTTTTGAGTCACCACTCAAGGGAAACACAGGGGAAGAACACAGGGTCTTGGAATAATAGTACTCAACAGTGAAATTGTAGGTTAAATCTCTTAGGAGCCCACTTAACAATCCCTAGGTGAGAGACAGAGACTACAAAATGATTAAGTGCCTGAGACGTGTGCACCAAAGTCAATGTGGGAGAGAAGGAAATGCCCTGCTAATCTATTCTCTTGGTTTTCTTGGCTGCCTCTTGGTTTCTGTGTACAATTTTGCTGTCAGTCATTGGAAAGCTGACCTTGCATGGATGCTCTGACATGCAGAATTGGAATCTTACCAGTATTTGTTTCTCTCTCTCTCTCTCTCTTTCTCTCTCTCTCTCCACGTATTTAATATTGTTCATGTGTTTGGGTGAATCTCAGGGAGAAGGAGGAGTGGGTGCTGCTATTGATTTAATCTTGGTCAGAGGAAGGTATGGTGATGAGAGTTTGACATGCCAGGTAAGGGAAAGATCGGACAGATACTCCATATCTACCTCGTGTTTCCCTCAAAATTCAGGTTGTCACGTCAGCTTATCCTCTGATCTACTGGTGCTGCTCCTGAATGCCAGGTCAGCCCATAATAAAACAACTACTATCTATAATTTGATTGTGGATGAAGGGGCTGAACTGATATACATCACAGAGACCTAGGTGGATGAGCTTGGAGGAGTTGATCTTTCCCAGCTTTTTCCACATGGACACTCAGTGCAGCATTAACCAAGGCTGGAGTGACAGAAGGAGGAGTTACCATCTAATATACAAAAGTCAAAGTTTGTGGGTTTGTCTGTGTCAGGCAAAGACCTCATAGGATTGGCCTTGGGTGAAGACCTTATCTGATTGGCTGTGTCAGGCAAAGACCTCATAGGATTGGCTGCCTAAAAAGATTCTATGGAATTCTGGGGTTTGCAGTTTACGGCAGGGCCTTTAGAATTCTCAGGCAGAAAGCTCTTGGGCCTCAGTCTCTTGAATAGGCTGGTTACTATGGAGATGAATCCTAGCAGCAAGGCGGAGGGGAGTGTATTGCCTCAGGAACCCAACCTCTCTATGTTAATTACTCTGAATACAGAATGGATTGGGGAATACGGGGAAAAGTTACAGGTACTGGACAAAACAGTTTGGGGAATTAGATCCTGTGAGAGCCTGTGTATTACTATGAGAAATACCCTATTTCCTGGCATATAAGACTCACTTTCCCCCAAAAAAAACCACTGTTTGAAAATGGGGTGCTTCTTATACACTTGTGCATCTTATACACCGGTAAATACCCAGTAGATATGCTAGTAATTTATAAGAATTCCATCTTCTTCATGAGGAAATCCATCCACTTGGCAAAATTTTTTTGAGGGTTCAGACCTTGTGTTGTGCCAAAGAGACAGAATAGGAATGCTGCTGGTGTACCTGCTGCCCTGCAGTCTTCTTTCCTGAGGTGGTCTCAGAAGTCATACTGGAGATTCCTAGGACTGTAGTTGTGGAAGATTTCAGCATACATGTCAAAGCTGTCCTGATGGGGACAGATCATGACATAATGGCTAACATGACAACTGTGAGGCTGTCTTAGTGTGTTGTTGGTCCAACACATGAGACAGAAAATACCCTGGATCTGGTCTTTGCCATTGTGAAGCTAAAGGATGATCTGATTTTAGGAGGATTTCAACAATCCTGTTGTCATGTTCATATCATTTCCTTGTGAAGTTTGGTTTGGTGGGGAAACTACTAGAATGTTTCTCCCCTAGAACACTGTGGAATCTGAAGGATTCCTGAATACTCTGGGGGATTTTTGAGGTGATTGGGCTGACAATTCTATCAAGGGATTGGTTTCACTGTGGAATGAAGAGGTGGAAATGGCTATTGATACAATCACTCCTAAACACTCAATCGAGTGTTGTGGAGCCCATAATTCACCTTGGTTTACAGAAGACCTGAAGGCAATGAAACAATGGCAGGAGTGCAGGTGGCATAGGTATCAGAGAGAATGTAATCAAAAATCAGTAAAGACTGTTGTACCTACTATGCAGCAATGAGACAGATCAAAAATCATATTAGCCCACTAAGATTACATTGTCAACCTGGCTATGGCCAAGAGAGATCAGAGATGGAACCCACATCCACCTGCTATGAAAAATCTACCAGTCACTTTGAGGAAAAAGTAACTCTCATTCACTCAGAACTTGACACCACGCTTGTTACAGAGTCTGGAGAGGTGTCCAGTGGACAACCTGCTCAGTGTTCATGAGTTCAGTTTCAGTTACTGAGGTGTGATGATGTAGACAAGACTTGAAGCAATCCACCACATGTAAATTTGATCCTTGCCCATCTTGGGTGATTAAATCTAGCAGGAGTGGATTGACTGGATGGGTCCAAAGGGTGGCAAACACCTTGTTATTCCAGGGAGAGGTGCCTGAAGCCTTGAAGTAGGCATTGGTGTGCCCTCTTCTGAGGAGGACCTCCCTAGACCAGAAGTATATGAGAACTACTGCCTAATTGTAAATATCTCCCTCTTGGGCAAGGTGCTTGAACGTGTGGTGGCTGGACAACTTCAGGTGTTGGAGGAAAGAGATTATTTGGGCCCATTTCAGTCTGTTTTCTGGCTAGGGCATATCACTGAAATGGCTTTAGCTGCTCTGATTGATGACCTACTCTGAAAGAAAGAGAGCACCCACTTCAGTCAAGGCAGTGAAACATGAGAGAAGGAAACTGGATTGTTCCGCAGTGCATAGTGCATGTCACTCTGGGAGAGGAGTACAGGGGACAGAATTCCTTGACTGTTTGTGTCAACTTGACTGAACTGCTGAAGTAATAACAATGTATGTGTGTTGAATGAAGAGATGCTTTACACGAGTTCAATTTGTCCACTGAACCCAGTGTTGTCCATTTACCTAAATTTTGTCTATACTGACTGACAGCATCTCTTCAGGGTCTCAGGCCGAGGTTTACCTTGTCTCTTGCCACTATACCACTCATGAATATAGTCCAAAACAAAACTAGGAGGGGGGCATTACATAAACATGAACGGAAGCAATAAACCATATCTATGATTTTAGAACTCTGGATAACTTTTTTCCATATGTATTGATTTTTCCACAAAATATTAACTTACCAAATCTTGTGCACAACATTTATTAGAAATGCAAAACCCCAAGTAGTTGCATTTGTGCATCCTAGTACAGCTATATGTCATGCTTTTTATTAAAAAAAATATTTTGTATTTTCAGAATGGAGAGTTCCTCCCTCTTTCCTTGTCCCCCCCCCCGGGAAAGCCTAAGAGTCACTCAGGGTAAAACCTAATACCACATTGAGATCCCTATCTGAGAGTTTGTTGCTTAAATTAGGAATTGTACATACAAATGACTCCAAGATCATATGTCTCTCCCTCTCCCTCCTTCCCAAAATATCTTGCCTGTTTTTTGTAACACATTTGCCTATGCTTACCCTATGTTCTACTTTTCTATGACATGTCTTCTTTTTCAAAGCTAAAATTTCTGTCTCTCTGGATTCTTTAAAGGTCTGAGGATATCTATAACACCCAGTGCTGCTTCACCTCCTGCCCACCAGTACCACCTCCTCAGCACTGTCTTGCTAGCTCTATTGAGTGGTATACTAGGAGAAGAGATGGAGGCCTGGCAGAGGTGGGAAGGGGGAGAAGAGAGACAGAGCTGGGGTGGGGGAAGACAAGCAAACTGAGCGAGGCAGCTGGGGGAACTTCCAGCCAGGTCAGGGTGATGGAACAGGATGGTTGGTGAAGCAGGTGAGGTGACTATTGGACGAGACAGGCAGAGGATGGGGAAGGGAAAATGTTATTTAATACAATAAAGATTAGGAATATTTTTAGCAGCAATTATCACAGATTATATAGCAGGGGCATTTAGAGTTAGAACAGTCATAGAAATAAGTGGCTTAAAGTAGTCAGTTGGTAAAGGTGTCTTCTTTTTAGCTTTTCAAATTATGGTAACACTGTCTTTGCCTGAAGATGGGACCTGGAGGCCTTGAAAGTTTCCCCACATTTTTGTGCCTTTTCTATTGACCTAATAAAGGTATTTCCATAGATTCTGAAACGTGTCTTATGACCACCATGACTCCCCCTGTGTGTTATATAGTTGATTTTATATTTTATTTTAAAAGGTCATCAGATTCCTTGGAAACTGGCTTTGGCTCATCTCTGCTACTGTCCTAGAATGCCCTTGACAAAAGATTAAGGGATTTTCTATGTGAGATATGAATATGAATATACATATACGCGCACACTCAGAGAGAGAGAGAAAAATCTCCAAACATTCACATACAAATACATGGGGGGGAGTGTTCTGAATGAAATATAGGTAGAATGTATCTATTTGGATCTTTAAAAGTAGCACAAATAGCTCATGAAGAGATGAAAAGCCTAACCTTTATTGTGATGTGATAAAGATCAGAAGGGAAACTCAGTCTGAATAGTATTTGGAATGTTGGTGTCTTGCCCCTTTCTTTGCTTTGTTTCATTGAGGGGAGAAAAGTAGTGTTCTGCCTTGGGAACACTCTTTTCTTGTCTGTGCATAAAGTCAAGGTATCAAATTTTAAAACCAGGAACAACAAAAGCTCTGTTCGTTCAGATAACAGTGATTTTTTTTTCTTCGAGCTTTAGAACCAAGCATTAGCAGACGTTATTGCCAGAGACTGGATTTTATCTGATGTACATACCCTGAAAGAAATGAAACTTTCCCCAGCTGAAGCTTTACTAAGAGGACAGCTCGGAGGGGGTGGAAGGCAGAAAAAGAAACCGCTGTATGTTGTTTCCCATTTTTTAACACTCATTTTTGCCTCCAAGGCAACTCCCGATATGATTAACAAACAGGAGCCACAGGCATCAGGATGTGATATTATCAGGGGATGAAAAGAAAAGCAGAAAAGCAACTGCAGGAGTGAAATAAGGCCTTTTTGAATGGTTATTTTCTACCTGCTGAAATCTTTTGGGAATCTGTGTAGACACTTTGCGGGCTGATATACAGCATGTCAGATTGTTCCTTTTATGAAGTCTTCCTGAGCACTTTTTCCCCTTTTCATTTAAAAATAATTTTGTCACATGACATAATTTATTGCCAAAAGGCTTCTGTAAGGGAAGGAAAGAAAGTCAGGTTTCTTTCACTAGTTCTGCTGCATCAGTGTTAGTGACCAGTGCTGCAGCCTTTCAAAAAGCAGGTGCTGAGAAGCTAGCCTGCAAGTCCTATCATCCTAACGCAACATAACCAGTGACAAGGAACTGGGGGACTGCAGTCCAACCCATCTGGAAAGCCAAAGACTACATATCCCACTTTCAACCATTTCCCTGTAAATATTTCATTCTGGTGTTGTAATCCTAAAGAGACCTAGAATAGAAACTAAGATTAATCTTCAATAAACACTTTAGAAAAGATCTATTTAATTAAGGCTGGTAGGAATATATATATATGCCCCAATTGGTGAAATTCAGTATCATTAGACAATACTGGGGCTTGTTTAATGGTTACTTCTTTTTCTTTAGACATTATAGAAATTACCAGAATAACTATCTCTGAGCCACAGCCAAACCTCCCATTTCACACTCATAAGCCTCTACTGATCTCAGTTTCCTACACATAGCAGCCCAGTTCACAAAATCCAACTGGACATGAAAGATTCTGGCTGAAAACTGGAACATTAGTTGATGATTCTAGTATCACCACCATTCTTTCTGTTGTGAAGTTTTGTGTGTCAAGCCCACAGTGAATCCTTCTAAGCCAAGGGCCTTTTAGGTATAAGTCTGCATGCTACAGTGCCAAAAGAAATGGGTGGAGAGACAAACCAAAGCAGAAAGAGAGGACATCAGCAAGAATAGGTCATGGGTACTCGTAGGCTTGGAGGTCACCTTATAAAGCAGTCAGGCATGGAAAATTTCTAACCTGTGAGCAAAATTTTCTCCATTCGCCATTACCAGTTCTGCAGTCATGACAAGGAAAGCTCTCATCTCTCATCAGAGATAAGCACTTTTCCCTACTGGGCGCTGAAGAGATGGCCAATAGGAGCAAACAATTTATCTCCAATCAGCTTTTCCTTTGTGAAGAGAAAGGAGTAAGAAGTACGCTGCTGGATTCTTAGGCGGAGGGGGGAGGATAAATAGCAAGTCTACTCAGTAGTAAAGAGAGAAAACCTTGACATGCCTAGTCAGACAGAAGTCAGCTAAGGACAACCCATAAAAGTAAGCAGAACAAGCTTCAAGAGTCGTTATAAGTCTTAGGCTATTTCCACATGGCATCACATTCCTGGGTTAGGTATGTGATGGCAGCAGTCTGTGGATGTTTGTGTGTGACATCATCACAGTCCCGCTGCCATCCTGCATCATGATCATGGGATATTCGCTTAATGTAATAAATCCATTAAGCTCCCATGATCACACAATGTTCCCATCCTTCCTGGCCATGGTGAAAGGTAGGAAGCACAATAGAAGTGCTTCTTTCCCCAGTACAACATGAGAAAGAGCCTGGCTGCACTGCAGAAGCCAGGTACATGTCACTTGTGCCCCCTTCCAAAGGGATCTGGTCAGGTGCAGAGGGAAGCATTTCTGTTGCACTCCCTTCCTGGCAAAGGTGTTGCTAGAATTGCAATGGGAGGACAATGGGATCAGCTAAGGTGTGCAAATGGCCTTACTGAGGGCGAAGCAGTTTTTTTTACCACTGCCACCAAAACTAGCAGCTTTTATAGACCTTAGAAGGGATAAAGACAAATGGGCGTGCCTCTATCTGACACTATGGATACCCTATGTATTTCTATTACCATTGGAAAGATGCCGCACAAGTTAAACTAATAATCAGTAATAAAAACAGAAACAAAAACAATGAATTATACTAGTGAAGAGATATAATGGAAATCAAATTTAATGATTTGCTTCTTCTGCTAATACGAATGGCATTGGTAATGAAATAATATTGCTTGTTTTCCATTATAATATGTATTGTATGAAATATAATAGTATATGTGGTTTGTGAATAAAATAAATATACTATATGGCAGAACATATAAATCGATATTTTCATGTTTCACATACACATACACACATACACACACAGAGTTCTGCGAAGAACAAAAGTTGTTTCTTTTTAAAATCAGACTAAGTAAATCAGACACTTAGAAACAAGTAGGAGAAGAATAGGTTTCACTACCTAAATTAGACATGTGCACACACATAATAAGCAGATCACTACTTAAGCAATGTACAAGAAAGACAAATTGAGGCTTAATTCAAACTACTCAATCCAACATGACAAAAAATTAGAAAATGAAGACAAAAGACTCAGCCTCAGGCAACAATCAAGCCTTAGGCAACCAACCTTAGGCAACAATCAACAACCACCAAATTCCACACCTAGGAACGGAAAGGATATTTTAAAATGTTCAAAATATGTTTGAAAAATGTGTTTCTTGAGTCAAGGAGAATCCTGGAGTGATTTGAGACTTATTTTGTACAAAATTTACACCTTTTTGCACAAGAATCAGCATTTTCTGTGTGGAAAATGTTGCTTCCTGGGAAACAAAGTGCTATTTCTTGAACAGAAAATGTTGTTTTCTGTGCAGCAGCAGCAACATCAACAACAACAATGAATGTGCTGAATAAGTTCTAAGTTCCAAACTTCTTTTTTTTATTCTTTTTATTCTTTTTAAACTGCCATTGATAGAAAATTGCTAAAATTATTCATTGCTTCCTTCAAGAATGAAATTGGAGAAGAATTTCAGCTCTTTCAGTGATCAGCTACTAACAGCGAAACCTAGCAAATGAGCAAACACATGCAGGAGATAACTCACTCCATAACCCCAATGATCATTCATAGTCCTTTCTAATAAAAAGTAGGATTGGCGAATGCTGGTATGATTCTTGCTCCAGGTTGCACATTAAAAAAATTTAGTGAGCAAAGTGTGGCTCCTTTATTTTCATCACACCACTTTGGAAGTTTTATTTCCCTTATATGGTCACACTGGAGACACACTGTTTACATTTCCCCCACTTATTCTTTTGATATTCAGTTTTCTTGATCAGTACAAATTACTGCAGAATATGCTGTCATACGCTGAACCAATTAAGCCAATCTGACTGAAGCTGATTGGTCTAAATCACGGCAATTCAATTTAGTTGCACAAAGTTAATACAACCATGTGTCTATTTTCTTCTGATCAGATTTAAAATAACTCAAAATCATATTTTTTTACTTCACCCACTTCATTTTTGGCCCATCCTCAAATGAGAGTTGGGTCACAGATTTTCCCTGACTGAAATTTGTCCCTTGAACAAAAGAAAAAGTTTCCCATGCTTATTATACAGGCTTTCCATTCAGATTTGTCCATGAGAATGAACAATTTTAGACCTGTATTACCACTGTATGATTGAGATTGGTTTTGTGCTTTTAGGCAATGTCAGATGTAGGCTTCAGGGATGCTTCAAATGACTCCCACCTCCTCCTCACCATTGTTCACTACTTCCTGCTCACATCTTCTCTCTGTGGCACAGAGCAAGTGAAACAAGAATTGAGTCAGCAGGCAGACAGCACTGCCTGCCATTTCTATTCACTGTTGACACACAGTTTGCTCACTCACCCATGCTCTTTCCCAGCAGGAGAGAGTGGGTGAGTGATAAGCACTAGGTAGGAGAACAAGGAGTCTCTGCTTGCTAGCTGGCCTGACTCTATACCTCTGAGTGGCAATTCTCACCATGACCTAGACAATGAGGACGGACAAATCAGTATGTAGTTCAGTGACAGCCACTGCTCCTTCTTGTCTTATGTTTTTTTATTGATCTCCAGGCCACTTTGAGATCCCTTTGGACAAAGCAACACAGTAAAATGCTTAAAATAAAATGCCTTCTCTGTTTTGGCTTTTCTCTTTGTTCTTTTTCAAGGCCAAATACAGAAGAATAGCAGGCACCTCAGCATGATGACAGGGCTCTTTTACACAGCTATTAATGGGACTAGAGCCCTATCTCTATGCCCTTCAAATTTTTTGGGAGGGCGGTCAGGGACAATCCTAACTAATCCTCTGTTGCCCACTTTCTCTCTTCTCATCCCACTTTCCCCTTCGTCCTCAGCCTACTTCAACTGCTGCAAACTGAGTTCAAATTGCAAAAGTAGTTGCACTCAATTAACTCTGCAGGGAGAGAGGAGACAGAACCTTGCTCTACCCTGTAGCCCTAGGCAAAAGGAAACTGCTGCAGCCTCTCTTCACTTGTATGTTCTTCCTTATTAATAACTTTTGCCGTTTTGATCACACGTGCCCTGGTGGTACAGCGGTTAAATGCTGATACTGCAGCCACAAGGTTGTGAGTTCAGTCCTGCAAGGCTCCAGGTTGACTCAGCTTTCCATCTCTCTATAGATCGGTAAAATGAGTACCCAGCTTTTTGGGAGCAATTAGCTAAGCACATTGTAAACTGCTTAGTGAGTGCTTTGCACTGATAAGCAGTATAGAAATGTAACTGCTGCTAACTGCTATGTCCCAGTTTTCATCTATGAAATGTGATAGGTTATATAAAAAACAGCAATAGGTGTTACAACATGTATGCTAACCAGTTGTTGTAGCCTATGTAAGTTCACAGCTTTTTTACAGTCATTTCTCACTGTTAGAAATTGCACCCACTCACTTCAGTGGATGGGACTGTGTTTCAGCTATAGGTGTTTAAAGGTGCAATCCTATATAGCCTTGCATGGAAGTAAGTCCCATTGAACTTGATGTAATTGTCCTTCAAACATAGGCATAGGATTGCACTGCCTAACAACAGCTGCAATCACTAGGACCTACTAATTGTACATAATAGTATTGGCCTCCATTTTACTATCCCCAGTACAATTTATGGATTTGGGATAATATCCTTCCCCGTCACTACACTGCCATCAGTGGCATAGATGCTGGACTCTTGGAAAAAAGAGACTTTTAGGAAAAATATGAGAAAATGTTTTTTGTAAGGAAATCCATCTATGTTCTTAATTGAAAGATGGAAGTAGTCATATGTTTGCTCTGCTAAAGCCACTGTGCTTGAAGGTTTTGATGCTTACTCTTATGTACCTTCCTACTTTTCAGCAGGAGATAATAACTGAAAATAAATCCCACTACATTCTTGTTGTTGATGTCAATGGAAATTTGTATAGGATTGCAATTGAAAAATAAAAGAGAAACCAGCCATAGGATGGCAGCCATTTTCCACCACAGTTGTGCAATTCATCTTCAAGCACAACGAAAGCACCAGTTCCTGAACCTAATTTAAACAAGACTCAAGCAGTGCACAGACCTTCTCCTGACCTACTGAACAAGATAGAATATTACTATTTTAGGGTTGCTGTCAAAAGCCCTTGAGGTTCAAGATAAGCACAAGAAACCAGGAGGGTTAGTTGTTGTCAAGCAACCTTGGGAGCATTTCCGAACTGTTTCCAGTCTTTTCTCTTGACCTATATTTCTCAGCTTATGCTGCCTCTTTGCAAGAAACTGAGTCATTTTTAAATTTCCTTCAGGGAAATCCTTGCCCTTATCAGCTTCAAAGACAAATCTTGACTATGTGGCGTAGTAAATACCCTAGGCGTAATGACTCTTTGGTTGACTTTTATGATTTGAAATACCCTGAGTAAAGAAAGAGAAGCTTTCTAACTACATTAAACCAAGCCAATCTTTCCTCCTTCCCTTTACCAGCTGATCTCACCAACATCGGACAAGATCTGTCAATCATTAGTTCTTCCAATGCTGCACTGTCTGGACTGTAACAGAAAGCAAGAAATCCTGTGAGTAAAATCTATATGTTTAAAATTGTGGAACACCTAATAAATTATGGATGTTGATGAATTATGGGAGAGCTTGTTGGCCTTTGATGATGTTTAGATACTAAGTAAAAGCTGCTTTGTGCCAACATGATCAGTTTTTGAGGTGTTTTATGTGCTTTTTCTTAGTACATTTTCTTTTTTAGAAAATTAAAAAAAAGATGTTTTCCACAGATATCTTGGTAATATGATGGAAAGGTGAGATATAAATATTTTAAACCTTTAAATGAAATGCATTACTAAATGAAATGAAATAAAATAAAAAAAATAAAATGAGATATACCTATATTGATTGAGACTGATTATTTCATATAGTTATATATCTAGAAGGACTGGTACTGGTAAATTACTGCAGTAATTTACTTAAGCCCAAAAACAGAACACCGGTAACATTCAAGCTTTCTCAGATGCACAACCATGGAATGCACTTTCAATGGAATGCTGATTTTCCTATATGTCAGTTCAAGAAATTTGCAGGCAAATATAATTATCTAGGACATTCATGGAGTCCTATGTCCTATGATGGCATTAAGAAGGAGGAAGGAACTTGTCAAAGTCACAGCCCCTTTTCCAAAGTACATCAGTGAAAAATATCTAACAAAATGTACCCAGAGTTAGAAGCTGGACCTGTCATTCACTATTTCACTCTGTCCCAAAAAGGATGAATACATGTTTTAGTTGGATACATTTTTTGGTTTTGTTTGTGTTAGGACAAGCCCGCTTTGCCCCTGAAGACTCCCAGTTATGTCTGGACTTCATATTTAAGTTGAATCTAATGCATGTCCCTTGTAATTACAAGTGATGCAGACTAAGCACTGAAATTAGGCATGCTCTGCATATTTCCCAAACAATAGTTAGTTTCATCTTTTTATCTCAAAAGGGAAAAGCAAATGTTTAATGAAATAGTGAGAGTAGAAAATATATCTGAACTCAATGTCACATCTGACCCATGACACACAAGAAAATCTCTTCCTTAACTTATGCTTGGATTAGATAATAGTAGATAAGTAATAAAATCAAGAATATATTATTGTAGACAACCTCTTTATGCATCACTAAGAACATTCAGATCAACAATGAATAGAGCTGATAGCTTGGTCTATTGCTTATTCAGACCATGTCACAGAGTGATAGAGCTTCTATTTAAATACAACACATAGATGAAGGACATATTACATCTCAAGCAGCCTGTCAAAAAGAACTGAATAACTTAAACATTTGAGTGTCTCATCAACAAATACAAGAAGTAGCAGATTCACAAAACATCTCTTTTTACTGTGTTGTCCTTTTCAGTTGCTTTCTTATTTGGCATGCCGTAGAACAGTGGTTCTCAAACTTCAGTGCTCCAGATGTTTTGGTCTTTGGATCACATAATGTCCAGCCATTAGAAGCTGGTTGGAGCATCTGGCAGTTGAAATCTCAAACACATGAAGGACCAACGTTTGAGAACAATTGTCCTCAATAGTCTTTGGAAGACATGACCACAAAAGACCCAAATGCATCTAATCTGCCTTTCCAAATGCAAGACCTTTCACGAATTGACTGAATCGCATTCATGTCACATATCAGTCCTGCAACAGACTAAAACAGCTCACCAAGACTGTAATGTGCCAAATGGAAATCAGGAGTGAGTGAGTTGTCCCAGAGATGGCTGTTTGATTTGCTACCACCAGTTCACCAGTTGATTTGCTACCACCAGTTCAAAATCTCAGATGCTGTTTTCCTATGTCTGAAATATATCCAACGCAAGGCTCCTGCCAAGCCAATCTTACACTTATATAAACATCACCCACCCAAAATCAAGCACTGAAAAGATATAGGTTGTGCCTCCAGATTGTTGCTTATCTGGATTCAATTTTGGCAATATAAAAGCGGTAGGAAGCTGCCAAAAGATGTTTCTGTGGCAATTTGGGAATAATGGTGAAACTGATACATGACACTTGCCTGTGCTTTTCAATGTCTTTGATGCTCCCTTAGTGTCTTTCATGCCTTCTATTCAGCTGCATTAGTGTAGTTTCTGTTCTAACATCCAACTTCATCAACAATAAATTGCAAAAGAAATCCTTAAAAGATAAAGGAAGGCATAGGTTCAGTCACATCTCCTGCTTTGTCATCTTTCTGAGCTCTATAATGTGATGACCTCTGGTATTTGGAATGCCAAACTTTCCTGTTTTACCAGCAAAAGAGATATGTGGGAAATTTACTCTGTGAAGATCAGTGCATGTTTTTAATAACTTTACCCATCCTATATATCCCAGACTGAACATGGAAATGGATGTAATTTGTGGTTGAAAGTGCATATATTCTTGGGGTTGCAATGTGTTTTGTGAGGGAAAATGAGTTTTCAGGACATCTTTTTTAAAATGCACAAGAACAACACATACAGTCCTAGAAAGAACATGTTGCATGCTTTAGTTAATGGATCCATGATTGCATCCATTTGGGGAGGGGGATGCAAAAAACAAACAAACAAAAACCAAATCATTAAAATAGAAGTGACATGGAATAGTCTTCAAAACGGGAAAAGGGAAATATCCACAGAAACTGGATATTTTGCGAAAAGTCCATGGAAACGTCCATCCCTGCTCTTTACTAATTGCATCCGATTCTGGACTCTGTTGAATTTGGCATAGGAAGCAGATGAACCACTTCTGATCTACCCCTCTCTAATCTCTGCCTCAGGCCAAAGTGATTTCAAAATTTCTGTCTTCCTTCAGTTCAGATATACCATCCATACCTAACAACACTGAAGTGCTGGCATGAGAAACACCATTAATAAAGTGTGAAGATTTGTAACAGGACACCGATAGGAGTGTCATGGTGTACAGTGGGCTCCACCAATATATATTGGCACTCCATTTCTGGAGTATATCATTTCTAATGTTCATCGTTCCTGACATGTATCAGTCCCATTGTGCATCAGTCCTATTGTGCAATGGTTCCAATGCCTGTTGGTCACTTTGCTGCTGCTCCTGCTTGCTAAGGTAACATCAACCCCTTACTCAATATGGACAATATGGAACTGTCCAATTCTAATTCCCACAGACATGCCCACTCATGAAGATGTAAGGCCTCAACAGTATTACCATCCTATGAAGTTATATGATTTTTCATATATTGGACTTATTATGACTGGAGAACATGATTGCAGTAACACTAGCCAAAGAATGTGTTTGAAGTTATGCTGGCCAGAAATGTGTTGTGGGTCATGCAAGTTCAGATAATATTATGTGGAAAACCCAGCACTGATGAGTTTGTGCTAATCTCTTCATCACTTCAGGTTCTTGGTATCTGGAATACAATGAAGATGAACTACCCAGATAGGTGAACAATCAGAGACCATCCTTCAATCTTACCCTACAGGGATCTTCTTTATACACCCTACTTGACAGAATATTAAGAGATTATCATGAGTCTCATCAATGTTTTGTCACTCTAGAGTTAAGTAATCAGCCCATTCTAGACCCCCTTGTCAGTCCTGTGGGAAAGCCATTATGGCTTTGACCCTTCAGGGTGTGACTCAGGGTATAAAAACCCTAGCTTTGACCCCAGTCAATTCAGGTATGTTGTATGTGGTGTCCTAGACTTCCATTCCTCCATGCTGCCCTTTGACACTAAGTCACTCTGCTGTGACCCCTTCTTCACAACTGGTAACTATCACCTTTTCCAACAAATCTTCCTCTATCCAACCTTTCCTGCCTCACTTTCCAATAGCCTTGTATGGTGCTTACAAGTGTCTGATTTATCGTGTGTCTGCAAAGCCAAGTAAAATACTCTGATAATTTTAACTGAAGTTAAAGATCCTCCTGTTACCCTCCTCTCACAGGCCTCCTTTGAGCTATAATTTCTCCAAATTCTAAAGAGATGCTGGCATTCCAGGTGGATCCCAATATCCCCACCTCTTAGAGTAACAGCAACATTCTGGCCAAAGTTTTTATCAAGCTGCATTGGGCAGGCAAATATCTATGATGTTGTAGAAGAATTTTGTAATGTAATTTAAAGTTATTGCTGGCTAACCATGGAATAATGAGACAGAGAAAACTGGGTTGAATAAGGGCCACTTTATTTAACGTAGACCTATTTAATTGCATTGATCCTGGAAAGAGCAAAAAGGGGTAGCAACCTAGCACAGGATCAGCTGAGGCCAAGGATCAATCCATAACCTCCTCCTCAGCCTTCCCCTAGGCAGTTCACCTAAGCCCCAAAGGGAACCCAAACTGCCCTACTAGAAGGCAGTACTGGAAGGTAGATCTGAGGAACCTACCCCTCAGTGAAAAACAAAGCCACCCAGACCACCCCCAAGAGTTGTCCGCTTACACACACACCCATGTTGCAGGATCTAAAGAGGCAGTTTCAGAGCCCCCCTTCATCAAAAGTGTGCCAAGGTGTTCACTATAACATTGATTTTTCTCCTCTCACTATCTGCTACAGAAAGGGACAAATGTCTCCTTTCTCCACCAGGCTGGCCAAAAGGCCCTCACTCCCTCTTGCAAATCCCCCAGGCACAACATATTACCTTCCTCAGACAAGTGCATATCATCAGCTCTATAAGACTGGGGCCACTAAATGACTGTATTTGGATTTGGGAGAAAGTGATCCAGCCCCACAGTCAGTGCCTTTCAAATCCTCCTACTTACCTTTTTGAAGGTTATCACCACAAAAAGTGGGGAACTCTAGATCCTCCAGCAGTACCTGTGCCTCCCCAAAAAGGTGGGGGTTATTAGCTCAAAAAAGGAGGCCTGTGAGAGATGAGGTAACCTTGCAGGATCTTTTCACCTTTGTACCAGTTTTAACTATAGGACACCAGTTGGAAATCAAAAATAATGTCTTTATTGAGGAAAATTCACAAACATGTGAACAATCAATCAGTCTCACAAACCATACAAGGCTAGCAAAGGCAAAGTCCAGGCACAACTGATAAAACAAATTCCCAGCTCATTACTTACTTCCAGGCAGTAAGAACAGAGTCATAAATAAAGTCCAATAGGGTTCCAAGGCAAGGGAATGTCCAAGGTCAGTCAGAATATTCAGAAAGGTATCTGGCAACGTAGAAGGTCAAATAAGCTCTGACAACTCCTGGAGGGGAAGGGCAGCAGATATAGTCTGAAGCCCAGAGCAGCTGAGAGAGCAACACTGGGTCTCTCTTTGCTGTCTGTGCTCTGCAAAGCTGGGTAAACTTAAGTGCTCTTCTGTGTCTGAAAGTGCAGGACTCTCTGCTGGAGCTGTCACTGCTCTCTGTTCTGTTTGTGGTACTGTAACCTCTTCCTGTACAGCAGATCCTGGCATGCCCCCTGTCTCAGCTTCTGGCATGTCCCCTGTTTCAGACTCTGAGTCAGAGTCCATGTTCTGGAAGCAGGGCATGACAGCCAATGCCACTGTAACTGTCTCCAACCTCACCCCTATGTTACAGCTAAAACCAACACAGCCAGAGAACATGGAGCAGTAATGACAATGCACTAGCTTGCTGCCTGGTTCAGCACTCTCCCTGAAAAGCTAAAGGTAGCAATGAAACCGCTGTCCACTCTCCTTTGTCATTTGTTAGGTGCATTGTCAAAATAGAAAGTGAAGGGGGTGGACAGGACTTAAAAGCCCTCTAATTCCACCCACCGATCCCCTGCACCTGGTGTCACAGTGCTCTGTGCCTCTCTTCTATTGAAAGCCATCAAAAGCAGCTCCTCCCACACAGTGTCTCATGCCACATGGGTCCAGAGCTGCATTAAACAAGTCTCTTTATCTAATGAAATGACAACTTAATTCTAAGCTTGAATTTCTCTTTCCCTTGTTCATCCTTCCTACAATGCCACTGCAAATTAACAAGATATGATCAGTTTCCAAATATACACCCAGTATATGTTATCTTTTTAATTGAAAAAAAGAAAGAAAGAACCCATACTGTAGCTACCTTAGTTGTGCCACTGTTTGTTTAAAAATGCAGAGATTAAAAAGTTTGTTTCAAATACAATTCGAGAAACGATGTTCTCCTCATCTAATCTGCTCCTGCATTTTGGTTCCCATACCAATGACCAAACAGTGCTAGTGTTAACTAATCTCGATAGTATTATATGTTTATATCTTAGTTATTGTATAGTCTTATTCAGATGTTGATTATTCAGTTTGAATCAACTTGCAAAGACGTGAATGCCTAGGACTCTACCCCCAATTATCACTCTCCTCACATGGAAACATCTGAACAGAAGATCCATATGAACAAGAACACTGTTTTCCTAATTCCTTTGCTCACAAGGGGGCATGTCATGTGAACATGAACTTTTCTTCTCCATACTTGTTGCATTCCACAAGAAAAATGCAAATATGGAGGTGTCAAAGCCAAATGCTCCTCTTTTTGCACATGCATTCAAACTGGGAAGTAATGCCTGAACAAGACTTTAACCGTGGTAATAGTGTCTGCAAAAGCCAGTGTAGCGTAGTAGTTTGAGTGCTGGACTACAAATAGAGACCAGGGTTCAAATCCATGTTCAGCCATGGAAATCTACCGAGTGATGGACTTCCAGTGTAGCATTTGGATAGCGGACAAGTGCTAGTTCAGAGGCAAGCTCCAACTAGTGCCTTTACCCCCCGATAAGGGAGAATGAGGAGCGTGCCAACAAGTGTCTGTAAAACCTACTAAACACTTGGGGGCTGCTGAAGTCATCTGGGAATGAGATGGGAGAGATTGTAGGACAAAGCTATCAAGTCTTCCTTCTGTTCATGGGACTAAGGTCATTTCCGCACCTCACCCTTTTCTGTTGCTATCCCAACGTCATGAGCAGTGCCTTTGCCAGTATGGGAGCATGCCCCCAGTGCTGCCTTTTGCACCTGGCTGGGTGCCTGCGGATAGGAGTGAGACTGACACACTCCTTCCTACTGCAGTACAGCTGGCCTCTTTCCCATCCTGCACTGGGGAAGGAAGCACATAGATTGTGCATCCTCCCATTCCACATGACCGCTGGCGATGGGAGCATTGCATGATTGTGGGCCACTAACATATTTTTTTTCCGGTAATGGTATATCCTGTGATCACAATTGGTGGGGACGTGTTGACAGTGGGACTGCAATGACATTGTGCAAAGCACGACTTACAGATAGCTGTCAATGCGTCCCCATCATGGGACAGTGACACCATATGGAAATGGCCTAAAGGTCACTAAACCATAACCACACTATCTTTATCAACTATTATTCTACTAATATTAATATCTGAATTTAAAAACAAAAATAAATCTTTGAGCTAGTGGTTAATCAATGCTTTGGTGAGACTCTTATATTTTGGTTTAACAACAGAAATGTTAAGGATTCTTTTTAAGTAATGATGCAAAAAGGCTGCAGACTGAAAGCAGAAAGCTTCTAAAAATTATGTGATGGGATGGAGAATAAAACTTTTGAATGGATACAGGCATAGAAGCTTGAATTGAGGAGAATAACTTTTAAAATAGGAAGGTTGGCTGATTTTGAATACACTTTGTAACTAAAGTTGGTTTTAAAAAGAGATTGGTCTATTTTGAGAAAGTGAAGTTTGTTTTGACTGGGAGTGGAAACATCTGATTGTGTCATAGCAACACTGCAACTGAGGAACTGCTGTAGAAGCAGTCAACCAAAGGAGTTAACTCTTTAAAAGTCAGGATTTTGTTATATGGAAGAAGATGCAACCACCTGATGCAGAAGAAAGAATCAGTGATTTGGCTGGAATTTGAGAAGAAGTGAAATAGCTAGAAAATTGTTTTAAGAAATATAGTTTGGCTTTTACCTTGATGGAGAACACGATTGAAGACAGGGCTTTGAAAGACAAAATGGGAGAAGCAGAGGAACTAATTGGATCCCAGAAGAAAGATGAAGATAGAGAACCTGAGTCAGAATGTGAGGACACAGACACAGGGGGAGTTTTCCAGCCAAAATGGCAGGAGATGGAGACCAACAAAGAATATCAGATTATTTCTCCAAAGACAGTGCAGAGAGTACTGCTGAAGTTGCAGAGAATAAGAACACCAGATTTAGAGGGAAGAAAGACATATGGGGAAGTTTCTGGGAGAAAAATTTGGAGGTTTGGTATATGCTGGCTTTTTTTTTTAGTAAGGGGAAAAAAGAAAAGATAAAGAGTAAAATGGACAGGAATGTTTTGTATGGAATGATTTTTCCCTCTCAGGTTCTGTATAAGCCCTTGAAGGATATTCAAGGGATATTAATATGGGGGTTTGGCAGGAAACTAAGGGATAGATTTAAGTGAGCCAAACTGAGGAAACATAATTTGGCTGTTCTGGTTTAAGATATCTAATGATGCATGATGTCTCAATCTTAAGGCAAGGATAAATAAAATAAAGTGGGTGGATTCATGAAATTACTCAAAAAGTAAAAAGAGATTATTAAAGATGATTTTTATATTCAGAAGGGATATAAATATTAGAGTGGGGTACACAAAGAGAAGGGGAAAAGAGAGGGGGAAGTGGGAGAGAAAGAGAGAGATAACAGTTGTTATATTATATGGTTGTAAAATGGGAAAATGAAGGAGGTAGTTTGTTTCAAAGAGACAGATAAAGAGGCAAAGTGATATGGCTCTTGAATAACTTAAACTAAAAGAGGATTAATAATAAGTAGCTGAATATTATTATTGAACCTTAATAATTTTTAATGAACTTATAGAAATGTTAGATGGTCTTTCTACACATATCATATGTAGGATTGTTTTATTTTTGAGTGTGATCACTAATAATTATGTCTTGTAGACAGGAAGCTGATGATTTACTGTATTAGAGAAGTATTGAAAGTTTTTTTTTTCTTATCAATTAATGTTGGGAAGACTGGAATTCACTTTTTTCTTTTTCTTTCATTTTTCTCTTCTCTTTCTTTCTGTATCAATCTTTTTGCTTTCTTTTCTTTTTCTTTTTACTGTGATTTTTGTATTTTATATATTTGAAAAAGTACCTATACAGAGAGAGAGAGAGAGAGAAAGAAAGAGAGATCCACTTGTTGACTTTGGGTAAGTCACAGACTCTCAGCTGCAGGAAGGCAAAGGCAAAGCCCTTCTAGATGAATATTGCCAAGAAAACTCCATGACAAGTTCATCTTACAGTTGCCAGTAGCCAGAAATTCCTTTAAAGCATACAACAACAATAGTATGTGTGAGCAACTGAGAGGAATTAGTTACAGTACAGTGAAGAATTAAATGGTTTCCAGCCATAAAGATATTTTCTAGAAACACAGTGATGAGAATTCTTATTGACCTAATAATTTGAGATCACTGTTTCAGTCTGTTCTATTCTCCTAATTTTCCTGATATTTCTTACAGGGCTGTATTTACATCAGGATAAATTTGACCTTGTACATGAGCAACTTGGAAAGAATGGTCTGGTATCAGGTACCCCAAACTACCTCAATACCTGTATTATTCTCTGTTTCTTTTCCAAAGTGTGAACCTCCACAGATTACAAGTGACTTCAACTCATTGAGAGGAAGCAACTTAATTCTTTTTTTCCCCTTTTTTTATTAAGTTTCCAAGCATTAAAATACATAACTGACAAATCTCAAACATGACAAAAAACATACATATTACAAAACATATAAAATAAAATAACACATTACAATATAAACCATCAACAAACAAAATACCCACTTGATCCATCTTGTTGATATATCATCTGTTTTTACGCAGAATCTAGATTATTTCCATTTGATCTGCTAATAAACATCCACTTATTTCTTTTAAATTCATAAGATACAAATCTTATCCTTAAGAATAGGCTAAACCACACGTATATACATAACCAATTCATTATCCCATTTATCTTTTCATTCTAAAGTCCTTCTGCAAATATTTTATCTTTCCACTTTTCTTTAAAAAAAGATGAGCAGCTCCCAAGTTTTCTTAAATTCCGCTAAATTCTTGTTATTAAGGAGTAGAGTTAGTTTATCCATAATCATCATATCCCACAAAGTTTTTTCCCATTCATCTTCCATGGGAGTTTCATGAGATTTCCAATATCTTGCAAAAACTGTTCTGGCACAAACTATCATATAAAAGACAATCTTTCCAAATTTTTTGTCCATTTCATCACCCACAACATTCAATAAGTGCATTTCTGGAAGCATTCCATATTTAATCCCCAAAATTTTCTCCATGTTCAAATGGATATATTTCCAATATCTCTGTGCATATCTACAGAGCCACCACTGGTGATAAAAAGTGCCTTTCTCTTTTAAACATTTCCAACATCTATCATCACATTTATACATCTTTGCCAGTCTTTCGGGGGGGAAATACCATTTAAAGGGTTTTTATAGACATTCTCACAAAAATTTTGGCACACGGGTATATTTCAGTTTTTTTTTGGCCAAGTTTTTTGCCATTGACCCAACTTGTCTCCCTACCCACATTCTGAGCCCACCGTATCATCGATTCTTTCACAACCTCTTCTTCAGTGATCCATTCCAATAAATGTTGGAAATTTTATGGAGATTGATCCTTTATTCTTCTCAACTTTACCCATCAAACCAACCCTTTTTCTATTTAAAATCCCATTCAATTTCTTTTCCGTCTTAAATTTTTTGTACATCTGTCGGTATAGCTACCAATGACAATTCAAGCCTTCTTTCCACAATTCCTCTATTGTTTTAATTTTTTATATCTTTTCCACTATTAAATATCCCCATACATCATCCATTTCCCATAAAAGATATTTTCTCGCTTATAAAAAGCTTCATGGGGAGATATCCAAAGTGGAGTTTTTGGATAAAGTCAAAGTTTTATATTTATTCCATGTTTTTAATATGGGTTTTCTTACAAAATGAGGGTTTAAAAATCTTGTGATGCCATACCCTTTGGGGAAACCCAAATATGCAGCCAGCCAAAAGCCAACTGTGTCCCCTCAAGTGTCAAGAGTCTATGGTCATCAAGCTTCATCCATTCTCGAAGCCAATCTAAACAACAGGCCTGGAAATACAAATTAAAATTTGGGGAAAAAGCAAAATCCCCCCACGTTTCTTATCATCACAAAGTATTTTAAATCTGATACGGGGTTTCTTCCCATTCCAAATGAAATTTGTAAAGATCCTTTTGCCACTTTTTAAATTTACTTCGTTATTTACGACCGGTATATTCTGGAACGGGAAAAAGCTTTTTTGGTAACGCCATCATCTTAAACACTGATATCCTGCCTAACAGAGAAAGATTTTTTTTTTCCCCAAAGCCCCCTAAACCCCCCTTTATCTTATTCCAGGTCTTCCCCAAATTGTTTTAAAAATAGGTCTGAATTTTTGTTTGTCATAGAAATTCCTAAGTATTTCACCTTCTGTTTTATTAAAAAGCCTGTCCTTTCTTCTAACTGTTTTCCCCCCTTCTTTCAATATTTTTTTAAACCAGGAGATATGTTTTTCCCTCTTTAACTTTCAAGCCAGAAACAGCTAAAAATTCTTCCAACATAGTTTTAAATCTCCCGATATTTTCCAAAGGATCTTCAATAGTCAACACCACATCGTCGGCAAAGGCTCATCTTATAACCCATCCCCCTAATTGACTCCTTTCACATCTTTATATTCATTAAGCTTCACTATCAAGGTTTCCATGCATATAAGAAAGAGTACAGGAATAAGGGAAACCTTGCCTAGTGCCTCTTTCAATTTTGAATGTTTCCGATTGCTCTCCATTTATCAAAATTTCATACTGATTCTTATATATCATTTGGATAGCTGTTATAAAGTTTTCTCCCATTTTCAGCTTGCTTCTCATCTTGAACATATATTGCCAGTTTACGCTATCAAAGGCTTTTTTCAATGTCCAAGAATAGCATAGCCAGTTTTTCCCGCTTGGTTGTTTATCAAAAGGTTCAATTTTTATCTAATATGAATCTCATATTATGTTTTGTCTATTTGGTAAACCCCTTATCGTCTGATATTATATCCTTCAATATTCTTATCATTCTATTTGCCATTATCCACATATACAATTTATAATCAGTATTTAGAAAATGAAATCAGATGATAGTCTTTTGGGACGGTTGTATCTTGCCCCTCTTTTGGAATCAGAGTTATACATGCTTGCTTCCAGGACTTGGGGAAACTTGCCAATTTTTAAAATTCATTCATAACCGCCTGAAGATGCAGAATTATTTCCTTTTTAATATTTCATAATACTCTGAAAGGGAATCCATCCGGACCAGGAGCTTTATTTTTTTTTAAAGTCTTATTGCTTCACCATCTCTGCCCCTCGAAATGGATGCATTCAGTTTATTTCTCTGCTCTTCAGTCAGTTCTTTCATTTTCACAGACAGTATAAACTTTTCAATATCTTCCTTTTGAATCTCTCTTCTCCCATATAGACTACGATAAAACTGTACGAACACTTTTTTATTTTCTCTGTCTCATGGTAAGTGTTTTTTCCATTGTTTATTTTCAAAATAGGTGGATTTCGATTTTTATGTCTAATCTCAGACCTAACCATTTTCCAGGTTTCTTCGCCCATTTGAAATGTTTCTGCTTCCATATCTTCATCTTCTTGCTTATTTCTTCTGTCATCATCAACTCCAATTGTTTTTGCAATATTTTTATTTCCTCTTTAATCCTTTTCTCTGATAGAAATTTAATTGTAATTGGGCTCCTTTGCCTGGATTAAATCATTTATCTGTTGTATTTTTCTCTTTTCTTTTTTTTTTTCAGTAGCGCACTTTGTTGAATGAAAAAACCTCTATGACAGCTTTACTAGCATCCCATATCGTTTAAGGGTGGTCTCTCCTGGGATGTTTTCCAAAAAAAAATGATGTAAAACTTCTTTTGCTTTTGCCACAATTCTTCTATCCCCCCAATAAGTGTTCATTAAGTCACCACTTTATATTCAGTTTTCCTCTTTTTAAAATCCATAACAATAGCATTGTCTTTCCCCCAAAAGTACTGGGTTGAATTTCCATCATTTTACCTGTGAGCATAAGGATTTTGAGACAAAGAACATATCTATACGTGAGAAGGATGTATGTGGTTCGGAGAAAAAGTATATGCTTGTGATTTCCCGTATAGGAATCTCCATAGATCGATTGTTTCCGTATCCCGTATCAGTCTATCAAAGGCTGTTGGAAGCTTACCTTGATCCTTTATTTTCCCATCTGCTTTCCTGTCTAGAGTTGGACATACCACCCCATTCCAATCTCCTATCAGAATCATTTGATCATATTCTCTGTCCATGATCTGAGTTTGAAGTTCTTTGTAGAATTTCTCCTTTCCATTATGTGGGCCATATATCCCCACCGAAAGCAATTTTTGTGCTTGCCAATCAATTTCCACAGCTATATAATGACCGTGATCATCTCAAAAGACTTCTTTTGATGGGATTCTTTCACTAACATACAGTACTACTCCTCGTTTCTTCTCCTCGGGTAACGATATATATTCTTTCCCAAATTTTCTATTTCTTAACAGATGTTCTTTACTTCACTTGATTCTGACTTCTTGCAAACAGATCACATCAATATTTTGCTTACCCAGATAATGTAAGATCTTGCATCTTTTCTCCGGTGTACATATCCATTTTATGTTCCATGACCAAATCCTCAGATCCGCCATTGTTATATTTTTATGCAATTGAGTCATCTCTTTCTGTCAACCCTGGTGTCAAAGTCATAAAGCTAACTTGTTGTGCAGAATCTTCTTCTAATTTCTTCTTTTGCTTTATTTTTTGCATCTCTTCATCTAGGCTTTCTTGCGAGGAAGCCGAAGTTGCTTTTTCACCTTCATCAGTCACTGAAAGTTTACCTCCTTCTGCTCCTCGCCATTCTTCCTCTGATCTTTGCGTCTTTTGTGAAAAGTTTTTGCCATGTCTTGTCAAGAAGTCTTTAGCTTCCTGTATGGAAGAAATCACAACTAGTTTTTTCTGGTATCGAAAAGTCACGCCCTCCAATCTCACCCATCTGTATTGGATTCCATTCCGGCGAAGTTTAGAAGTTAGAAAATTATATTCTCGCTTTTTCTGAAGTATCCTTATCGGTATGTCTTTATATAGTTGCAGCATTTGACCTTTTACTTCGATCCCTGTTTTTATATTGGCCTGGAGGATCAGGTCTCTTGTTGATTTCTTGACACATGAGATCAGCACATCTCTCGGGAGTTCTTCTTTTCTATTTCTTAAAGAGCCGATCCTAAAGATCCTATCTATTTCAGAATCCAATGTTTGAGGGTCTATCTCAATCAAGTTTGCCAGCTCTGGAATTAGAATCTGCCGAAGATCCTCCGAACTCTGCTCTTTTAATCCACGAATTTTGAAGAAATTCTCCTGCATCTTAAGTTTCATAAGGCTCTTTCATCCATATCCTTTTCATGTTCCCATGTTAATGTTGCACATTTCTCCTGGACTAATTTCAATTCTTTCTCCAACTTATCCACTCGACCTGTTGTCCCCTTAATCTCTTTGGAAAGGGTATTAATTGTCTCTTTTATTTCCTTAAATTCTCTCTTGAAGTCGGATTTTATCTCACTTCGCAAATCCTTCATATCCTTCTTCCATTCTGACTTCATTTCCGACTGTTCCATTCTCATTTGTGCCTGTTCAGCTCGCATCGATCTAATCTCTTCCAATATTATACTCTGTTTCGTTTGTTTGGGTGTTGTAGATACTGTTAAAGTTGGTTGTCTTGGGTCAATTGGGGTTCCTTTCACTTGTTTCGCCATTTTTTATTTTAATCTTGTATCCATTCAAACAAATTACCCATTCATCTACTATTCCCTTCAAGCAATCTTCATTATACAATAATATATGTATATATAAATTTACAATTTTCTCTTTTCTATATAGTTTTACACAAACAATTTCATTAATTTTTATGATTTACCTTTACCCGGTAGCAAATCCAAAATTTCTAAGCTTAACCTTATATCAGTTTGCAGATTTCACCTTATACAAGTTATTTTCTTTATTCTTTTATCTAATCTTTATCTTTTATCTAATTTTCCTTTACTCTTTTTATTCTCCCTTTACTCTTTTATCAAGTTCTCCTCAGAAAAACGCCCTCAGAATACCTATATATATATATATATTTATATATATATATAGAATAATTAATTAGTATTAAGTATAATTAAATATACAAATAAATAAATAAATATACAATCAAAGCTTGCCCAATCAATGCTTATTCAACTCTACTCTACTCAGTTCAATTCCATTCATTTCAATTCCATTTCATCTATACATTTCATCATTTTCTCATCACTTCCTTTCAATTCAGTTCCAATCATTACAACTCAATTCATATCACTTCTTCTTAACACCAATTGGTACATTTCAATAAAGTTCATTTCAAAAACAGTTCAATTCAATTCAATTCAATTCATTTCAATTCGTCTTCAATTCAATTCATCCTTGCTTCTATTCAAGCTTCCAAATCATCTATATTTTGCACCTTTACAGCTTTGGAGCTTCCTCTCAGCCTCTCCTCTATGCCTATGGCTGTGCCCCAAATCGCCGACTCTCCCCCTCATGCACTGGCCGCGCACCGACCTGTGCGCTGAGCCCACCCCGCGCACTGGTCTGTGCACCGAGTCCACCCCAAACGCTAACTCTCGTGCCAAACACCAACTCTATTTGCTGTCCAGGCACTCACCACTTGCCTCCACTCTTCTCCTTCCGAAGCCATCTGGGAAGCCCTCCTGCAGGGTCTGTCACCACTCTTGCTATACTACTAATCCCTCTCAGTATCGAGATCCGAGCTTGAAATCTTCTCTGGATGCTGATCTACATGCTGCCACTCTCCCCGTGTTCCAACCGACATGCCGAGACCCCATCCCTGCCGTTCTTTCTCCGGATCCCTAGTTGCCGCTTGTGGTGGCTTCCCCAAAAAACTCTCTTCTCCGTCTCCTCTCCAAACCACAATCACAATAAAGTTCCATTCAAAGTTCTTATATATACAAAAAGGAAGAAAAAAGAAAAAAAAAGAGGATCTCCTGGCTAAGCATTTATCTTCTTCTATTTGAGCTCCGCCTCTCCTTTATGCTCCGGTGGCCATCTTGGCATTACACAATGCCCACAGGAAAAAAAATTATTTTTCAAGAAAGTTCTTCTTTCTTATTGAGGGGCCCAAAATAAAAAGGAAAGACAAGCCAAAAGTTTCCCCTCCGCTGCATTTCAAATTTAATTACATCCCCTTCTCGTAAGCAAAAAGAAAAAGCAATAAAAAAAAGTCCCCGAAGTTTAGATTATTGTCTCTTCTCTTCTCAACTTATTCTGATAGTAAAAGTCTCGCTTACATAAATCGTGATGCCACCAGTACCAAAAAAACAAAACAAAACAAAAGAATAAAGAAAATAGATGCCCCTTAATGCAGAACTGACAGTGCCTTTCTCGAGTATCAAACAGATCTCCCTGGCACAAGCTGATCAAGTGGTTTTTAAAATTCCGTAATGAGGACAAGCTGAAAACAAGCACAGCTACCTTTCACGACGATGGCTGCCATCCGACCTCCTCTCCCTCGATCGAGTGGACTTGTTGAAATGCTCACACTCGAGCGAGGGAAGAAACAAGTCTCCACGACTCCATTTGAGTTCTTTACTTCTCCAGGGAACTTTTGAGGTATCTGCTATCTTGCAGACCACCCCAGTCATGAAATGCGGTAGGTTCTCTTCAGAGCCAGAGAGAATTCATTTACTCTTCGCCACTGCGGAACAGGAAGTCCCTCGAAGCAACTTAATTCTATATCCCACAATATCGTATTTGATTCCTCCATATCTAAGGGAAAACTAGGAGGCTCTGAAACCTCATACCAAAGCAAGTGAAGTGGTTTCTCTCCTTATTGTGCTTCTGTCAGCAGGCAAAACATAGATTGAGACATATGTCTATGAACATTTCTGCACGAGACTGTTATAGCTCGATAACAGTCTTGTGTGGAAATGGCCTCAGTAAGTGGACTTCTGGGGGGAAAAGAGGAGCAGTTTTGCAGCATCAGTATAGAACAAGGGGATGCCACTATGTAGGACACTCAGGAAAGTGACTGTTGTGCATCAGTCCCAATGCATATCAAAGCCAATGTACATTGGTTGCAATGTGCAATGCGCAATGAGTACCAATCTGCATCAGGCACATTAGCATTGATAGAATCTGATGCACAGTGAGACACTCTTAGTGGTGCCCTGATATGCATCTTCAAAATTCACCAGGAGTGTTCTGTAATATCTCTGCTATATAGCTAAGTATGAGTAAAGTTACACAACATAGACTGTGATACCAAATTGGAGCCAAATATATATAAAGAGATACTATATGCCATATATATATATAAGGCATCATTCTTTTGTCATCTGACTTGGCATGTGGCATGTTCTTATTATATACAAACTTGCTGTGTATTTCAACTGTATTCTTATAGGCCATTTCCACACTACACTGTTATAGTGTTATTATTCCGCTTTCAACATTTTGTGGAATTCTGGAGTTTGTAGTTTACTGAGGCCAAAGAGCTCTCTGGCTGACAATTCTAAAGGCCTCTCCCCAACTGCAAATCCCAGGATTCCATAGGATGTTGAAAGTGGAATAATAGCACTAAAAAAGTATAGGGTGGAAATGGCCATATTATCTTACTCTGGGTTGTCTTGAGTCCTCTTTTGGGGAAAAGGTTAGATGTAAAGATGAGGTGATAAACAGTGGATCTTTATGAATGAAGCTGGGAAGTAACCTCTCATTTCAGAAAGACCTACCACTTCTCAAACAAAGCAAAAGAGAAAATGCTAGGATATAGGAAGTGAGTCTCCACATTATTTTTTTATCCAATAGGTGAACAATTTGGAGGATACAGAAATCTCTCCAAACATTTGTTTTTTTTTTCCTTCAGTGTCTTCCCATTTGAACAGCAATGAAGGATGAAGTAAAGAGAAAAGATAGCTGTATTCCTAGTAGGCAGATATCTTTCCACATCTATCCAATATCATTTGTGGAAACTTCGCTCTAAAGTCTTGGCATTTCTAGAGAGACCTGATTTTCAGTGCTTACATTCAAGATGAAATAAAAACTTTATGAGACCAGCTTTTTACTGCTGGAAGAGTATGAATGAATATTGCCCAGTCTTTCACATTCTCAGTGACAGATCTACTAGGAGTCCTCCTCTTGTTCTTTCAATTGCATTTTCTTCCCCATGATTTTTACAGTATTGCATGAACTGTAGTTGAACTCAACTAAAGTGCTTGTGCATGGGCATCAAGTAAGCAGACATAATGAAAATGAGCCCCTCGTGCCTTCCTTTACCTCTATAATACCATATTTTGTCTCCAAATCAAATACTGTTTCTTTCAATCTCATTTTTTCCCTATTTTGACATTTTCTCCATATACCATGAAGCTTATGATTTGCAGTGTTAAGTGTTCAATTTTATATTTTTGTTCCATATAATCCCTAGATGATCTAGTCTACTCAACCTGGTGTGAAACATTCTCACCAATCATCAGCACTGTCTGTTGTATTTCCCATTAGGGGATATATCTTCTTATAGAGAGTGACTATTGTTATAGAAACAAAAACAGTAAACCGTTTTCATATGAGTCAACAGCTGAAACACTCTTTGTGCATTAATCACATGGAAGACTAAAGCATATTGGCTGAGGTGCTACAGAGGGGCTGTGCAGCATAAATCTCTGAACATGAATTATGCTGCACCACTCTTGTGCTGAATGACAGCATCGTACAACTGAATACATACTTGAATATACAACCAAAAACACAAGCACGTATGCAGGCACATCCCACTTGCATTTCTGTCTGCATGCACAATGACACTGCAAATGCAGCTCTGCAATCTTGAACTGAATGCAGATGTTTCTCAACAAACAAAAATGTCTAAACGTGTCCAAAGGAGAATTTATGCACATGTAGGACACCAATAGAGGCAGTGTCATGTAGTGTTGAACTAGAACTCTAGGGTTTGAATCCTTATTCAGCCATGGAAATCCACCGGGCGACTTTGGGAAAGTCACATTCCAACGGCTTCAGAGGAAGACAATGGCAAAACACTCTCTGAGAAAATTTTGTCAATAAAACTCCATGATAGGTTCACCACAGGGTTGTCATAAGTCAGAAATGACTCAAAGGCATGTGACAACAAAGACACCAACAACCATTCAAAGCAGCTGGAAGGTGGTGCCTTTAGCCACATCCTCATATTGCTTCCAGCCTCATGCTTGCCATCCACACATGAGGATGGATGTTGGAGATAGGGATGAAAAGAATAGTCCCATTTTTGTCTCAGCCTCAGTGGGAAAGGTATCTCAACACATCAGAACACCCAACTGAAAAAATATTATAGTGTTTTCAAATTTTTCAAACTTTATAAATGAAAAAACTAATTGCCCATTGGTTTTGTGCAAAACAAACTCCTCTAGACAAAATGTTATTTCCTGCATAAAGCAATTTTTTTTTATGTAAATGATTTTTTAAAAAATAACTGAAAAATACATAACACTCTCATAATCTTACTCAGAGGAGAGAAACTACTGAAATTGTTTAATTCTTTCATCCAGGGATGGAGGGATTAGGACTGTTTTCAATACATTTCATGCAACTATAAAATAAGTAAAGATTTGCATTTCTGAAGTTCTGAAGGAGGGAAGCTTTGTGCATAGACTTCTATGCACTAAAGCTTACGTGTCTGATCAAGACTTTGCAATCCAGGGAAGCTTCCTTGTGTAAATGTAAGTGGTACATGTAAAGGCTTTCTTGTCACAGATATATATAGTGGGGTTGAGACAGGGAGAAGTAGCACAATTTCAGAGATAGGATTAAAGACAACCATGCAGGCTTTTCCCACACCTTTTTATCCTTTTGAGAAATATAACATGCAGTTTGGAAAAGTTAGTTGTATGGAGTACAGCTCCCAGCCATCCATGAAGGGGGGATTAGGTCTAATGTACCATCCATAAATACCTAATCCTGAAATCCATGAAGAGAGACTACGTTTTCAAGGAACAGCCAAAGAATATTGACAATATTTTGGACTTTCAGGAATATCACATTATGTTTTAAATTCAATACCTAATATATTCACATCCCAAAGAGAGAAAATGTGATCTATGTGCTTCTTTCTCCAGTGCAGCACAGGAAAGAGGGATGCTGTACTGCAGAAGGAAGGAGCATGTCACTTGCATTCCATTCACAGACAGCAGCTGGGATGATGCTCAGAGGACAATGGAAAAGAGTGAGATGCAGAAATAGCCATAGTCCTTCCCTCTTCCCTGCAGTTTAGTTATGGAAGCTAGGGATCTCTTAAGGGTGTGTTATCAGTATCTCTTCAGTTTCTAGCATCTTGGAGAAAAGTCTCGTAGTATCCAGTGTAAAATGTGCACCCGGTACTTTTCTTTCTAATCACTAAATATAGCAACACTTTATTGGATGTGGGTGCTTTTAGTATTTTAAAGGAAGCAGAACAAATGTTCCTAGCTTGCTTTCATTTGCCAAAGACACTCTGTTTTTGGTATACTGATATGATTTTTCTTGTTATTGTTATCTGTCAAACAGAAATCCATTTGACCAAACTGCTCATAAATGAACCACAACTAGTTTTACTGTGATGTTGTCTTTCATGAGATGAGAAAGCTGAAACAGATCTGAGAGGAAATTGTAATATTGGCCCTTTCCGCACCGGGCTTTTTAAACGGTGGAGAGCGATCTCCAATGGAGGTCTTCTGCACCGTAGAGTGGACTGAGGCGGACTACTTTTTGCAGTTCCGCATCTCAGTCCGCTCCGGAGCGACTGGAACTGGTCGCACGGCATGTTTTTTGAAAACCTCTTTTTAGAGGTTTTTAAAAAGCACGGAGCATGCAACTCTGTGTCATTCTGTCGCCGCGCTCCGGTGCAGATTTGCAGGCGTGCACTAGTGCATGCCTGCAGATCTGCTGGGGGTGGGCTTTAGGCTGGCAAGCTTCTCCGGTTGGTGGAGAGCCTCCAACAACCGGAAGCTGCCATTTTGGACAGCAGAGCAGCGCAGAGCGATGAGCTCGCACTGCTCCTCGTCCCGACGGACTCAACCGGACACCGAAGAAATCTGGTGAATCCTGTTTTTGCCCGGTTCCTTTCCCACATGCAGAAAGGGCCATTATTTAAAATTGACAAAGTAATCTTGTAGTCATGTGACTTTAAAATAATATGAATCTACCCATGTCAGACTTAATTTCAACTAAGAGAAAAAATTGCTTAATTTGCTTTTTCTTGGACACTAAGAGAAAATGTTAGCATTAGAGGAGCTACAAAAAGCTTTGTTCTATGATATGGGATCAATTATTATTAATGCAAAAAGTTCCATGTATTGATAGAGGCTTGCTTTCTTTGATTAAAATAATAAATCTAGCCAATAATGCACCATCTTGTGCCAAGACACAGCAAATGTGAATGGGATTTCTGGCAAAAATAGCACTTAAACTTGACCAAGATGGTCACTTAATTACCCTTGACTATAGGTTGTTTTGACAAGTGGGGCATGTATATTTTTTACTTAAATTGGTCAGTAACAGGAATATGAAACCTTCATTGGTAGGAATGAATATATAGATAATATGTTATTATTTCTCTTTGAATTTGTTCTACATGATCAATACTGATTCTCTATTATGCTTTTTTTAATTCCGTATATCAAACTCACTTAGCGATACCAGAAAAGCTCAAACTATACCAAGATGTAGAGTCCTGAATTTGTACAAATGATTTTTTAAAACATTTTGTATTCCTTTCAGTGGTAGTCCCAACAAAGTAAATATTGTCTCAGACGTGCTTGAGGAGCTGTAAAAGATTTTTTTGGGCAAGTATGTGTTTGAGTGCTGGACTAGGACTATGGTAGACCAGGGTTCAAATCCCTCTCAGCCATGAAGAACCACTGGGTGACCTTGGACAAGTCATACTTTTTTTCTCTCTTTTAGAGGAAAAAAAATGGTAAACCTATGATAGGGTCACCTTAGATTCACCATAAGTCAAAAATGACTTGAAGGCACACAGGGAAGAGGAGGAGGAGGAGGCGGAGGCGGAGGAGGAGAGCAGCAGTAGCAGCAGAATCAGGGAAGAAAGGAGGGAAGGAAGGAAGCAAGGAAGGAAGGAAGGGGAGGAGGAACAGGAGGAGGAGCTGCCATTGGTAGCTCTAATGTCAATGGGATGGTGAATCAGCTCTGGGTTTTAGTCTGAACTGTAAAGTAGCTTTTGAAAATATTAAACCCAATCTCCAGAGTAGGTTCAGTAGGTTAGACAGCTCTTTGGAGGACTGGACTAAAACCAAGAGTGGATTTATTGTTGGCAGTTGGATCAATAGCTTCCATTGGGAGAACAGTAAAATAGCCAAAGAGAATGGAATGAGGTCACATTTGTGGAGCAATTTGGATCACATCCTAGAAAACAAAGGCATCAACACCCAAGTATCTAGACAGACCCATAATGACAAAAGCCAACTCATCTGCCTAACTTGAACATAATGGTGGTTCAAACCACTAACTAAGGATGCAATCACAGCTTACAGCCTCAGAAGAATGTAACAGGAAGCTTCTGAGTAGCAACTGGGATAGAGAATAGGTGGGAAAGGGTATGCTCATATTGTTAGGCATCTTAACTGGGACAGATCAGGGACCACTAGGCAGATGCATTTGTTGAATTTTTAGCAATGCCAGCAAAGGACAATGACATTGACATTTCTGCCCATACAGCTTCCCTGCACCTAAACAGTAGCTGTCCAGGTGGCTCCAACTCTGCTATCAACACATAATGTCCACCATTAAAATATTAACAAACTCTCCATCACCACTCAGCAATGACAGCCTCATATTATCCTTTAACCCTATAAAAGGAATGTTGGCAATAATTTTACATCGTAGGTTCTGCATAGTGAACTCTATGTGTATGTGTATATCTCTGTAAACAAAAGAACTGATTATTCTGTCCTTTAAATGTCTTGAATTTCCAAAGCTTAAGATATTTTTAAAGGGGAATGTTGATGTTGATCTGTCTACCAGACATTAGTGTTTCCTATATTCTTGTGAGCTTAGGTGATCAGAGTGGTGAACTGTATGGAACTCAAGCTAGAAATAAACTGATAAACTCAAAACAAAAGAAAATGTCGCAGTTACTCAAATAGGAGATGGAATGAAAAAACTATGTCTGCTTCAACTCACCCCATCAGCTGCTACTTCTGTGTGTGATGTCTGGACAGGACTAGCAGAAAGCATAAGATTTCTGGGAAAATCACCACAAGATGTAAAGATGGCTCCAGCTTGGAAAGCTTTAGAAGGCGACTGGGCAAATGTATGAAGTATGGCTACTTGTCATGATGGATATATATATATACATATATGCTATATATATAGTGGAATATATATTCCACTATCATATGCAATGTTCTTGTGTATAACAGTTCCTGGGAAGCACTAATATCATTCATGGCTCTCTCTGAAATCAGCCGGGCAAGTGTGTTGGGGAAAGGCAGTTTGGCAATGGAACCAATTGGCTAGACAGATAGTGAGGTCCCATGAGGGTCTTTCCCCCTCTATGATTCTATGACTCTGTGACCTGTCATTCAGTTGGAGCTGCCCAGTTTTTCTCACTGAATAGGAAGGCAGCCAATGAACACTCCTCAGGCCTTCTGAGCATATCTATTAGCTTGGAGACACTGCTTCATTTTCTGGAAACTTTGAACTAGATCTTGACTACTCTTCCATATGTCTCTCTGTCACAGCTTTCTCATCTACAGACTTATCCCTCAGTTTCTTGATCTCAGGACTGCTAGTTATCCATGCAGCTCCTTTTATAGATTTAATAATAATTGAACTAGATCTTCTACAAAGGCAAGGAAAGCTCTTGGGAGCTTTCTCTTGTTAATTTCTCATTTTCCAACATTTGAAAATCATGAAGATTTACAATGGTTCCCCCCCCATATGCTTTCCTAGCTGTATTCCTATCCCATGTCTTAATATCTCATATACAAAATACTCTTCAATGCCAGAAGGTGATGTTGATGGCGCAATAAGTACTACCCTGGAGACGTAGCCTCTATTGGACCATGGGGCACCACTTTGTAAGAGGACAGGAATATGGGTGCTACACATCACACTAGTGTTGCTTTTTATGGAAACTAGATGCATATAGATTGCTTTAACTTAAATCCATTGCTAGTCCTCTCAGAGGAGATCCACTGATTCAGTACAAGTACACAGTGTTGATTTACCAAGTTCCCATTGATTCTGCTCTACTTCAGACTAACAATTGGATTGCTGTCCGGCAGTGGAATGTGCTGCCACAGAGTGTGGTGGAGTCTCCTTTGTTGGAGGTTTTTAAGCGGAGGCTGGATGGCCGCTTGTCGGGAGTGCTTTGAGGGTTTTCCTGCATGGCAGGGGGTTGGACTGGATGGCCCTTGTGGTCTCTTCCAACTCTACATTTCTATGATTCTATGATTCTATGTATGCCTTTATCGATTATTTCACTGATTGATCCAGTTAGCACAATCCTTTGGAACCACATATCTAACTGAGAATGCACAGGACGTCTTTGTAAATGTATAAAAATGCTATCAGTGTTCAGATACAATTAAAAAGATATTAAGGTGCTTTGCTGTACCGGATGGATGCAAAAAGGAGATGAAAAATCTCTGGCTTTCCTCATAGAAATACTATAAAAGAAAATGGCTTTTAGATGATTGAATTATGCAAATATGAATCATTCTTCACACAGCTGATTTTCAAATTTATCACCAGAATAGTAATTTATTTATCAGTGTTAGTATCCAAAATGGGACAAAAGTGACACCTTCGTATCTATAACTCAGCATTAGCACCATCTGAAGTAGCTTCCTGTTTTGCAGTGAAAACTACTGATTCAAGCAACATAGCACAATGGCCCACTCATTTAGAGCAGAGAGCACTTCTAATTTCAGAAGTGATGATCATGTGCAGTAGAGTGCCATTATCTTATCTGAATCTGAAGAGTTTAAGACAACGCGTGAAGTTTGAATTATTCATATATTTCACGGGCTGCTGCAAATTGCAAGACATTGATTATTCAAATTATTTTGGAATGCTCTGCACTTCACTAATTAAGATTATTCTAATCGTTTGCTACGTTTTAAAAAAAAGATACACGTATGCAGCCAAGGACTGTGGAAAGGTTAATAAATTGCATCTGCTGGAGAAACATTTGTATAGTTCTTGAGAGAGTGGGATGAACAGGGGGGCATCAGTAAAAATGACAACACTTTAAAGTATTTCTATTTGAATAACAGATATCTTGGATGTGCTGAAGAAAAGTAGGAAAACAAGTTGAGAAGGTAGGGACTTAACAGGTACGGCAATACTGGAACCAGCACCATGAAAAAGAAACTACAAGAAAATTAACATGCACTTAATTAAAGTGTTTGAATAGAGTCTATCAGCATTTAGGTAAGGAGATGACTGTGTGTAGGACGGGTAGGACTAAGTTTGGACCCTTCCTTACCATCTGGAATAACTACTCAATAGGTAACCAGGGAATCTGTGAGTGAGGAAGCAAGCCAGAGTCTAGCTACAGTGCAAGTTTGATCAAAGAAAAGCTAAGATTCTTTGTTGTGACTGTTACATGGTAAGAAGGTTGCCTCTCTGTTTCCACAAAAAAGGAAAATATTTTATTTCCACCAGTTTTCTTCTCTGTTAGGCTCTTATAAAGCAGACTTGAATGCATTTTCAAGACCAAGCCATTCCAAAATATTTTGCATTACAACAGAGATAGCTCGCAACAATAGATTGTTGCTAGAAAAATCAGTTCCTCCTCTTGCCTGCAATTGTGAGGACTGCAGCTAAACCCAAAAGGAAATAAAGGAAGTCTGACAGATTTTATTTTCCCTAAAAATCCTAGTGCTTTGACTCTGTGAGCCCTGGCTCCAGGGTAGTACTAATTGCACCATCAGCATCACCTTCTGGCATTGAAGAGTATTCTGTGTGTGAGATATTAAGACATGGGATAAGAATACAGCTAGGGAAGCATATGGGAGAAAAAAAAACATTGTAAATCTTCATAATTTTCAGACGTTGGAAAATCAGAAATGAAGAAGAGAAAGACCCCAAGAGCTTTCCTTGCCTTTGTAGAAGATCTAGTTCAATTACTATTAAATCTTTTTTTTTTGCTAAGCTATTCTATGACACTTTTACCTGGAATAACCTCAGCAAGCTTCTATAGACATTGAACAGGAATTGCTTACATATTACAACTGAAAAAAATACTTATTCTATAGCAGCCTTGAGCTATCGTCAGGAGTTTAACAATGGCAAGATTACAAAGAACTTGTCTTTTTTCTGACTGAGATTCCCCTGAAGGAATCTTCCACAAAAGCCAGTGTAATAGAAAGACCTGTTGTCTCAAAGGTATATAAAAAAAAATCAATCACATTCTCAATTGTGAAGTCTGCCCAGTTACATAATACATATCCATAACACTTCTGCACCATTCAGAAGTATGTCCTGTTGAGTTCCTTGGAGTTTTCTTTCATGTAGATTGCAGTTCAAGACCAAGAACCAATAGTTACCACAGTGGAGTACAAACTTCTATCACTGTTAGTATGCCAAGCTTCCCCATTCCATGGCTGCACAAAGCAGGTTGATGGTATTGAAACTTTAATTTAGTGGTTGTGGTGTTTGGAAAGTACCTGGACTCTATCTGTCAGTTATGAAGAAAGGACAGATTTCACCATTTAAGGCCTTCTAGCATAAAGTATACAGTATTATGCTGGAGGTTCAGAAGGTTATGGCTTTCCTTCATGGCTGTCTAAATATAGTCAAACGGTACTTGAGTGCTTCTCTATTCCCATTGCCACTCTTTAGTTGTACGGTTGGCTCATGGTACCATAGAACACAGAGACAGTGGATATCTTCTTCTTTAACGTCTACTAAAGTACATGCTATAGGCTGGTATAACAAGTATGTCAGCATATTTCACTAAGAGGATTCTCAACAAAGTTTGTAAACCTGTGCCCACTTACATGGAATAAACTTCACAGTATGCTGTGGGGACTCACAACTGAGTAGAAACTGTTAAGGGCATCCTTTTGTTAATGTCTTGTGTCACCACCACAGCTTATTGCATTTTGGAAAAAAGCTTATTTTTTCATGATTTTAGCATGAATTCATAGTCCTACCCGTAACCCTATCTAATCTCAGTACCATTTATTTATTTCCATTTCTACTCCTAGGGCCTAGAAGTAACAGCAATACCTACTCATATTGCTTGTTTCTTCAAACATTAGCAACCATCAGCCAATTGAAAGCTTGATTTTAATCAAAATGATGCAACCAAGGGAGCTAATTCTCCCAACACTATTTCCCACAACCCAATACGAAACAAGGAAGGAAATCAAGAATAGGTGGGAGTTGGAGAAATCAAATAAAATAGAGACTAGGGGAAGACCACATCCCTGCATGTTATATACAGATACTGAAGGGGAAAAAATTAAGATGAGCTGTGGTCCTATAAGTAGTGTAAAAGCTTTGGCTGTGGAAAATTAATGCTAAAAAGTCCCAAGACAGACAATTCTAACTGAGATGTATTCTTACTCTGAAGTGGGAGAACCCTCAGCAAGAATTCCATTGACCCCACAGATGGTCACAAAGAGAGAAAGCCTTGACATGAGGGAGAAATTCCACATAGAACAAGAAGTGACATGACTTTGTTGGATATCACTGTGTGGACACATGCTCTCGGTTGTTCAGAAGGTCAGACTTCAAAGTTACACAAGTGTATTGAACTCCTATAAGTGATCCTTGTTTCAATTCATTGAACTTTCTCTTTGTTTTCTTTTCCATGTACAATGCCTCTTTGGAAATCATGTTCTCTGTGTTCGTGGCAGGATGTTGTTACACAGTACTTCATCAGAAAACTTCCATTACAACAACAATTTTTATTACAATTCCTAGACCCAACAAGTTCAGAGGTCACTCATATAACACAAGAACCACTGATGTTCTGTTTTTAATTTTGAAGAATGCTCTTTGCTTATCAGGGAGTGGGCAGCTGCTTCACTTTGGTATTTATGACAAGGAAACATAATTTCAAAGTTTAGTTTTTTCTTCCCTTAGAGGAATTGCTGCATGTACTTTGGGTATGTCCACATGTACATCAAGTTGACTCTGACTTCTGGTGACTCTTTTTGTCTCCTAGAATTCAAGTCCAATATTCAAACCCATGTTGTCTTCTATAAAAATACTTTCCACAACAAACCAGACATTTTAACATATTGTTCGTTCTTTCTTTCTTTCTTTCTTTCTTTCTTTCTTTCTTTCTTTCTTCCTTGTTTAAAATTTACAGAAATCTCTCTCTCTCTAATGATGGAAAGAATATCCAAAACTATGTTTAAAATTTGTCAAAAACCATGTTTCTTTAGGGTTTAAAAACTCTGATAAAAAGAATCCTGCACTGGTAAGAATCTGTACAGCTCAGGGCTTTTTCTGCACAAAATTTGCACATAGCATTTTGTGCAGAAGCAACATTTTCTGCACAGGAAATACTATTTTCTGCACAGAAGATACTGTTTTCTATTAAAAAAATACCATGCACAAATTTTGTGTAGAATAAGTTGCCAACTGCAGCGTTTTCTACATAAGAGACAGCATCTTCTATACAAAAAAATAATTTTTACTCCGCAAAAATATTGTTGTCTGCACATCCCACTCCCTCCAAATGGTGTTTCCTGTGCATAAAGTGATGTCTTCTGTGCAAAAATGTCTTACACAAAAATGTCTTTTTTTTTTTGCAAATAATAAGTTATATGCCAATAATGTGTCTTGCTCTTAAAAGAAGAATTTAGTTGAATGAGATGTTATTGTATCTTACTGAAAGCACGCCTGTGGATTTTTGGGTGTATAGAGCTGCATATTGGAAAAACATTCCATGTTCCATATTTAGCTCTGTGTAAATTAAATATGAATACAATGAGATTGTCCATGCATGACAATGTGTTGCAGTCAAATAATATGCCCGATCCAATTCTGCTTCATTTTGTGGGTGTGACTTGCTTGATGTGGCTGTATTATTTGTAGGGAAATATATCTGACTGCAGAGTTTCCAGTCACACTTCCTTATTTATTTACTCTTGCATATTTTAGCATGGGAGGTCATGTTTGATAGTGCCTTGGGTCCAAATGAAATCTTCATCTGGAAACAATTTGGCATGTTGTAGAGGAGATACTCTTAGAGCTGAGATGTATGATTTATGTCAGGTGAAAGATGATTTTAGGTTCAACATCCCTACTTGCACATTCATTCCCACAAATGCCATCTATTATTAGCACATTATTAGCACAGGTCTCAGGGTGGATCATGGCCTATGCCCAAACTAAACAATGAATAGGATTGAATGGCAAACCTGCTTATTGAGGATACTGTAGTGGAGTCATGGGAAATATACCATCCTGGGTCACTCATTTCCCCCATTAACTTCACTTTGCTGGATATCAGAGTATAAACTGATCCTGTGAAAAACTGTTTTGAGTGCTGGAGATATATCAAATATTGTTTACCATGATCTACCACCATCTGTTGTGTTGGTAGCAAGAAACACAGTTGCAAATGTGTAACAATCACTGTTATGAAGCTACACAGTGAATTCTTGGCCCAACCCCCTCAATCCCCATTTACCAGTTGCTTCAATATTCTGTCATTCAGAAAGCAGCTGGCTGATATTCCCACTTCCTCCCATGAGCAATCTCTGGTGCAACAAGCAGAAATGGGGTCCCCCTTATGCCGGAGATTGTTCAGACAACTAGGGTGGGAACTTCAGTCAGCTGCACACTGAGTAACAGGGGAATGGGCCCCTGTTATTCACAATGTATGCTTCCTGGTAATTGGGGATTGGGGGGACTTTCACAGTCCTTAAAAGTCCCCTAAATTAGGGGCTACCTAGGAATCATGAACACCACACAGTTATGAATGCATTAAGTCCAGATGTTGTAACTTCCCAACAAGATTTGGCTATTATTCATAAAATACAGTAAGAATCAATTCAGTTAGCATGATCAATAGGCTATAACCATTCATTCTAGAAGATCCACAGTTCAGTTCACAGCCCAATATGGTGGACTCAATTGGTTCAGTGGTAATCTGATCAGTCCATTCCAAACTAGATTCCCAACAGAGATTCCTGCATTGACTTGCTTTGGGAAAACATAAAATTGATATAATCTTTTCCCACATATCTGCACGAAATTTGGAGTCAAGGTAAATTCTGAGGAGATTAGCTAGTCAAATGTCAGACCGGTAGTTTCAGGGGATTTTGTACTATGCAAGAAAGCAAGATTGGTATCTGCTCTTACTTCAAAGTGGTTCCAGGCAATGTTTTACATTTTCCATGGTGGCTCAGACTCTCTGCCTTCTATCTGACACCTTGCAACAATAACCAGGAGCATCTGGGATAGTTAGAATATGTCTTGCTACATAAAACATACAGAGACTCATAAACAAACAAATTAACAAATTAACAAGAAATGCAAACAGAAGATTAAACTAGGCCATTCAGCTTGGAAAAAAAAGGAAATTAAATGGAGAAACTCAAAGCACTCAACTCAGGTGACATTCAAGAGGTGTCCTTGCATCAACATTATTTTTAAATTTGATTTTCTGCTAACACAGTTAAATCTAGCAAATTAATGAATAGATGTTAGCTGAGATAATTGACTATAAAACCTCACTGATCTCACAGAATTGTGCCCCATAAGCACTTGATCAGAATGTGTTGGCAAGATTCTTGTGCCAGATTCCACAATATAACCATCAGTGGATGAATCCCAGCTTTTCTCTTCCCCTTTGACATGAGAGTATCTTGGCATTTCCATAAATGGCTATGCTGGAGGTACACTGCTTTACTTTTTCCTGCTTATTATTAATATTCAGTTATTCAGTAATGGATCAGACTATGTCATTCTACTCCAGAACTGACTTGCACTAATCTTACTTCATCCTTAACTCATGTGCATTGGTCTGAATCAACATGTTTCATTGTGTTATTCAAAATTCTGCCAAATTAGTTGTACAGACCTAGTTCATTCTCATTCTGTAAACATGAAGTAAGAAGCCTTGGGATTCTTCTGGCCTTCCCAATACTGCTTCAGCTTCTAAAGGGACAAAATTGTAGGACCCCTTCACAATGCTGATCCTATTCTGGTGGGCATTTCTGTACTACTTGCCTGGTATAGGAAAGAGCTGTGTTACAATCTCTGCTAAAATAACTCCCAGGTTGCTAGCCCACAAAAGTTTTTAAAATGGCAGGAACTATAAGATGGTTAAACTAGAGATCCTTGTAGACACTGGAGTACAGAAGATGCACTTTTAATGTGACAACAGAATTGAAGGATATACACGAGATGTACACAGTGAAAACACTTTTGTTTGTGAGCTGGTATGTAGCTGATGTATCCTTAGAAGAAATCAATAGCAAAAGAGGAAAGGGTGGATCATGTTGCTTTGCTTGTTGACACAGTGTGAAATGTAAAACTGCAAGCTGGGAATTGGTTTGAAAGCATGGAGTCATGGTTATTAAACATGGTGAATCAGAAATCACTGTGACCAAGATTTTGAAAGAAAAATGCCAGACATTACACTCTAAAACTTACTTTCAAGCATCTAGATTCATTTTGGGCCAGTGTGGTATAGCAGTCTGAGTGTTGGACTACGATGCTGGATACCAGGGTTCCATTCCCCACTCAGCCAAAGAAACCCACTAGATGAACTTGAGTGTGTTGCAGCCCCAGAAAATCCTAAGACAGTGTTGGTTTGAAGGCACACAAGATACATTTTATACTACGATTTTTCAAAATTTCTAAGCATCCCCTGCAAACCTCAAGACATCTCAGATTTGTCTTATCTTCATCAGATACTCTGTACAAAACCAGATGGATAAAAGGAGCCCGAGAGGATCAAACTGCCCTGTAAAATGGGTTTTTATCTCTTCAGGTTTCAGTATAGGATGGAGATGTCCATTAGTTTTGTTGTCACCAATAGTGCAACTTTTTTTCATCGTCTTCACAATGAAATGTATGGATTCTCTTGAAAATCAAAAAATTAGTACACTTGATCTTAGCCAAAAGGCCGAGAAGCAAGAAGTCAGATGCGAGGGTGATCTGGCTACAACATCTGTCACCCCATTGATCATCAGGGTTGATTCAGCAGATCTGGCTAGCTAGGCGGGTGCCCCCTTCCTCTCTCACCGCTCCATGTGCATCCCTCCTAAAGCTGCGCGCTCAGTGGAAGAGGACGACCATCCCAGATAGAAGGAGTGTACTGTTCTTCGATCAAGGAAAATCAAAAAGTGCAATACTCATAATTTTCTGCCTTGTTCAGGTTCAATAGGCACGGGCATTCTTAGCATGGAGAGGATCACACTGGACCAGAGTATCAATTGTGCAGCTGTGAGAGATGAAGGTCTGTGGCAACTTTATTTTAGCACCACAAACTGAATTGAATACCCTGAGACTCAAAGTTGGACTTCAAAGAACAAAGCACAGAGTCATTTGCCTATATTAATTTCTCTGTCAGTTTCATATTCCTCTGTATTCATGCTTTAAAAATATCCCAAATTCTTTCCACCAAATTTACAAAGAAATATGGAAATTTTGACAAATTCTTATTAAAAATTAGAAGCAGTTTATCGCAAAAGAAAAGTGATCTGTTTGGCTGCCATTATGTGAACCTCTGTTTCTCATTTTATTTGTCCCTTACTCATCTGCTTTATTGTGCATTATCCATGTTCCCTATATTGAAGAGCCACCAGAGTTACATTTCTGGTTCTGCACCATTGTTATTCAGCTCTCCATTAGGGACATCTGAATAGGGTAACTCTATGGATGTAAAGAATGCAAGCACAGTACAGTGGTTTGAGAATTGGACTAGGACTCTGAGAGGCCAGGGTTGGAATCTCTGCTTGGCCATGGAAACACACTGCATTACCTTAGGCAAGTCACATCTTCTCAGCCTCAGAGGAAGGCAGTGGCAAACATCTTCTGAACAAATATTGCCAAAAAAAAACAAAACCCTGGGGGTTCACGTTAGTGGTACCTCAAAAGGTGAGTGCCTCAGAAGTTCAGCTGTGATACCAGTGCCTCTGAAACAGTGTGAAATTATTAGCTCAAAGGGGAGATCTGCAAGAGGGGGTAGCCTTACAGGATCTTTCACACCTATGTATGCTGGTACTAATGCAGGGAGACCAGTTAGAGACTAAAAAGTATGCTTTGTTTTACTGCGGGGAATATCACAATCATACACAAGATCCAAGGTAATCTAATAACAACACAAAGTTAGCTGAAGAAAAGAAGGGAAAAATTGGATAGCGAGAAGTTAGAGCAAAGCTGGTGATTTTTGCCTATCCTGAAGAGAAAAGACAAAACAATGTGTCTCAGACTGAGGGTCCGAGGGTAATAGAAGAACCAGAATCAGAGCAGCTCCGGAGTACTACAAGTTATGTGACTCAGAGCCACGTTTTAAATACCCTGTTTCCACCTGAGGGGGAAGGTGTTAATCACTCTCTGGCAGAGTAGACAATGGGGTTCAGAATGGGTTAATGGCTTTAGCATTAGGTGACAAAGCAATGATGGAATCCTGTTAGCTCCTTAGTGGCTGGGCAGGTGAGGAAACAGAAGAGAATTTCAGTGGGAAGAAGAAGTGGATTGAAGACAATCTGTAGGTTGTTTTGAGTGCTTTTGTTTCTAAAGGTTAAGTCATTAAGGGTCATTAGCAAGCTCATTAATACTGTAGCTTCTTTGACTATGATCTGGCTATGCCCTGAGGTCCCAGCTGACCTACTTTCACATATGTTCAGCCAGTCGTCTTTAGCCAGCATGGCTTTTCAGCCATAGCAGTACATGATTTATATTTCATGCCAATTAAATGATATTTGCCAATTATACTATATCATGGAGTGGGGGTGTATGGCCTGGTAACATTAGCGTCACCATAAGCCAGAACTACTTGAAGACACCACCACCACAACAACAACAACACAGGCACAGAGTTGTACAGACATAGGCTTTGTTGTTCATATGCTCATGCTCAATACATGCATGAATACATACACACTGATGCCCCTTCTACATGTTAAGCCCTCTTTCACATGTATAATACATGCAGAGGCTTATATCGTATGTATTGTATGCATGCTGTATTTTGCTTTTGCTGTCTGAGTGCAAAGTCTTGGCAGAGATCCTACAGTGAGACTGTGTTGTATAAAAGCCAGGCCCACTTCTCAGTGCAAGAACACCACATGTGGAGTCATTTGGTGATTGGCTATGTGTTCCTGGTGTTGAGTGAAAGTATTGTGTAAACAAACGTTCAGCCAAACATGCAGCCAAGTGTAACTGGATGCAAAACTGAAAGGAGTACTATTGTCAATTTCAGCAGGGAAAATGGATTTGCACCACTCAAGAATACACATCTGCATGTGCATCGGCAAGTATACAATTCCACTTGTGTGATTTTGAACTAATGCAAACATTGTGCATCAGACAAAAATGTCCAAGTACTTCTTCAGGGGAATTCACTTGTACATAAGACACCAAGAGGATTCCTGGATTTAAATATTCTTCTGATTGCCACAGACCAACATGATAGTACTTAATTTCAGCCGCTGGAGCTCTAAAATAGGTAATGCCCCCTCACTCTAGCCTCAAGGAGATTTCTAAATGCTAAACATGCCTTCTGCCAATCAGGGTGCCAGGGTCCCATCCATGATAATAAGACAATGTTTCTTTCTGATTCACATAGCATCCCTTTGTCCTGTTTAGTTATACTTATTTATTGGCATTTACTAGCAGGATACTAATGATTAGGAAAGGTAATGTGATCTAAAACAAATTTAAATATTGATGAAATGAGCATGAACAAGAAGATAAACAAAGTCACCCAGCAGGTTTCCATGGCCAAGTGGGGAATTGAACTCGGGTCTCCACGGTCATTGTCAAATGCTCAAACTACTACACCATGGTCGATAAGATATATAGCAAATCTTAGGATGATATGACTAACTGCTAGTACTAACTGTTGAAGAAGGGGAACTGGCAATAAATAAGAAGGAAAATAGATGGAACTGCCCGGAATTCACACTTTCAGTCCAAGAACCACATATCATCAAACACAGATACTTTAGGGAGCAGACATGAGTGCTTGTTACTGTTACAAAGGGGGAAAAAGTTACTCCACATGAATTCAAAAGTACTTCTTTATTATTTCCTGCCATGTTTCAAAGGTGAATGATATACCCCAAGGCCAATCCCTTCTGAGCTCCAACTCAAATTAGTCTCTGGAGCTGTTGTACAAAAAACCTTAGGGATGATCTAGCCTATTTATTTGTTCATTTTAAACCAGGGAAGTTATTAGAAAACATGAGTCATGTTGAAATGGGAAGCAGTCCAAGCAATTCATTCCCTGGAAGAGAGACTGTGGATCTTTTTTTAAAAAAACAACATTTTGAAAAAGCCGGTGTTCTTGCACTGAGAAGTGGGCCTGGCTTTTATACAATGCAGCGAAAAGGTCATAAAAGTAATTACAGGAAAAGCCATACACAGAAGGGGGAAAAACATATTTACATTTAGCCAGTTTTAATTTTCTGGTTTCCCACTCCTGCATACCCTAGAATTTCAAAGGCCAGTCCTCTGGAACCTTTTAGCCAATATTTACATAACCCCCTTTGCTTGATCACAGCCTCGTTTGAATGTATGTTTGCATCTTTCCATGTAATCTTTGAAGTGGGTAAAACTGAAAAGACTGAGAGATCAAAAATATGCATAAAATTAATTCATTTCTGAAGTAAATTAAATGGGTTGAATGACAACAGTGAAGGGGGAAGCACTCTGGCCAAAGCACCATCTGATTTGGCTGGAAAAAAAAAATCTTTCTGTAACATAATTTGGTAGACAGTCCCATACAACTAAGCTATCTTTTCTGCAATATAGAGAAAACCTTGTGATAAACTTCACAATTATAATACCACATACCATACAAATGATACAGGCAGAGCTCAGAAGTAAATTCTGTGAGCAAAGGCTGTTACCCACAATGTCAGCAAAAGTCAAAGGGTGGAAGGGAGGGAGGGAGGGAGATACCTCACCATTAGTTTTGTTAGCAGCTCATTGCATATTTGGGGACTCTGAGGACATTCAAGGGATCCCTTTTACCTCCATGATATAAAGTTGAGGGGTTTACGTATTTTTAATACATTTTTGATTGATTTTGCGCCAGAAAGCAGAGAATGATCCTCCTGCTTGATTTGCATCCAAAATAGCAATAAAGTGATGACCAATGAGAAGCATGGTAGATGTCAGCCACACTTCCTGGAGAATGCTTACATCATCAGACAAATAACACATGATTTACAGGAAGAAGAAAGCAGGTGGAACTCAATGCTTCTACAGAATCCAGTTTTCATGTGTTGTTGACCTAAAATAGGTCTAACGTTTCAAACATTTGGACCATGGAAATGTCATGTCATGCAAATGTGATGCTACATCATGGCTTGTTCCAAGAGAGAAGGGAAGAGAAATTTGGACATGAGATGAGAGAAAGGGGTAAGAAGGAAGCAATAGACATATAGCATGTGCTCTTTATCTCCTCATGAAGGTTAGAGGTTCATGAATGTGACCCAATTACATTCTGGATTATTGGTGTTCCATATTTTTAGGTTTTTTGTAGGGATATTTATCTGTCTTCGTATCTTGTGGCAATAAACATAAGATAGAATCTTGTGGAGCACTGAAAAATAATGTATTTATTATGGCATAAACTTTCATGGATTTTTAAAAATCATCCTAAAGGCCAAAGCAGAATTGTATATATAGTATCTCTCATATATGTGTGTATGTGTGTGTGTGTGTGTGTGTGTGTGTGTGTGTGGATATAGACAAATAACAATACATATAAAATATAAAACATAAAATACAAATATAAAATATAAAAATATAAAATATACTAATTCATCTTGACAGACAAGGATAGATTCAAGCAGTCTCTTTACTTATCATTGATTCTGTCTAGATATAAAAATGAGATTTTCTGGGAGTCCATATAGACACTTACAAAGATAATAAAATGGAACAAAGGTGTTCCATGTGTCCATGGTAGTTATTCCATGAAAATATCTATAATTTGTTGGAAGTTTTAATGCTAACACTTTCTTCCAAATCATGACATCCATTCATGTTTGGAAAAACTTTCCAGAGTTTCTTAGTTCATAGCTTTCTCCTGTGTATGTTTAGTCAGAAGAAAGACCCACTGAACTCTAGGAGGCTTCTAGCACCTAGATATTTTACTTAGAACTGCAGCTTTAAGTTGTAGTGGCACAAGCAGTAGCATGTGCTACTGCAGATTATCTGTGATCCCAACCCTATGGAGGGTAAGGAGAGCCTGGCTCAGCCTGACTTCAGAGGAAATCTCTAGTACGACCAGTAATTATGGCTAGGAAAGTGAAAATTGTTCAGTTTTATCTTGTTGAGTTCTCTGAATCCTACCTGCATTTTCTTTCCACCCTTCTTTTTGTATATGCAGGGAGGCTTCCACTTTCTCCTTTCAATGAAATGTATGTATATTTTTCTTACACACATTTAGTTATTCCATGTAGCTAACTGAAATATCCATCTTCTCCTAAAGCATGCTAAACATTTGTTTTTTTTCCAGTTACGCAGTAAACCTCATCTTTATGTGCTTCCTCAAGGCAAGGTGTGGATTTTCTCAGAAGTCTCAGGAGGTACAAAAAATGTTACTTTCCATGAGACTATCAAGACTGACAAAAAAATTTTCTACACCTCATTCTGACTGCATAATATGCCACATAAAAATTTGACAAGAGAACCTTCCCTGTTCTTTCCTACACAGCTTGCAGCACAACAGTATAAAGTCTCTTATAATGTTGAATCAATGTTATAAGGGCTGCTACATAAACATTTCAAAAAATGTTGGTCTACTCTTTCTGTATTACAGATTGATCCACCTGATTTAGTTTAGGGCTCAATGAACATGTAAGATTGTGGTGCTATAATTCCACCTTAACTACCATGGCAACATCCTATGGAATTTTGACTTGCAGCGTGGCACTCTGGTGTCATATCTGACTACAGACTCATGAAACCATAGGATCCAACCATGGTACTGAAGGTGGAGTCATAGTGCTATAATTGTGTAGTGTGAATGGGTTGTCTAAAAAATCTCTAGACTGATCCATTATATTCCCATTGATACGAAACTAGCACCCAAAAATAAACTAGGCTGTAAGACCCTAATGAAGGAGATCCTTTAATCCAACTAAGTACAACAGGTAGCAGAAAAGTGAGTAGTCCCTCTAGTCCATTGACTATGACCAATGTCATACAATTACAGCACCACATTGGTCATAGTCATATACTAATGTACTAGAGGGACTACTGACTTTTCTAATATTTATTGTAATTAGCACCAACATATATTTTTTTTCAGTAGAATTTTAGTTTTTGACATTCTTGCTCTGTTACTAAGTCTGTAATACAAAATTTTTTTTGTTGATTCATGATGATGGTGCAGTAGCATCACCTGATGCAGGAGACATGTCTCCAGAAGGACCTCAGTCTCCTATGATCCTTTTACAACAGCTGTTGACAGCAGCAATGTAGCCATCACCAGTAAAGGCAATATTTGATAAAGAAAATCTACCTCAAGTTCTTATTTATCAGTCGTAAATGTGCCACAAATCTTATAATTAAAGAACCAACAATCAAACAGTTGTTCTGAATGTTCTTCATTCTCCTTGAGGTTTCTATGTGGCTTCTTATAAGCAACTGGTTTGTCTGTGTGTCAGTATCTAGTTGTAGAGTCTGCACATCTGTCAACTCTCTTCTTTTAAAACCATATCTCCAGTAAGGCTACAACATCTGTTGTATATCAGACGTCCAATATTGAAAAGAAAAAAAACAAACAAACCTCAAAACATTCCATATTTTACCACTTCTGTAAACATATTTTTTCATGAAGGTGATATTTCTTCCTCCACTTGGCTCAAACTGTCTTGCTCCAGAATCAGTCTGCAAGCTTCCCCTCTGAAATATGTGTGCATTTTTGTGTGCATATTAAAAACCCTCAACATTTGGGACCACATTTTTCAAATATTCGATGTTCAAGAACACCTCCATTTAGTAGACTGCAACTGTGTCCATTTCCATGTGCACATTTTCCATGTACATTTTTAAATATGCATACATGTGCATGAGTGTGTGAAAGAAAGGGAAAGCAGCAATGAAAACTCGACAATACCAAACTGCACTCAGCTCCACATTCAGTTTGGGGAGATATGAACTGGGCAATCTTGCACTACAGTTTTTAATTAGTTTTTAACTCTCATAGATAATTATATTTTAAATGTGTGTTATTACTGATCGGTACTTATATTACTATCTGTTTCAATTTTTTGTAAGCTGTCTCGTATCTAGGATGCAAAAGAAAAACAAAGAGGAGGAGGGGAGGAGGATATAAAATATGAAAAGTGGAACAAGTATTTGTACAATAAAACTGGGGAATAATAATAAAAACAGCAGAACAATGAGCTTACCAGTTGTCCAAAGGAAAATAAAGAGCCGGCTAGTCTATCTGTTTTACAAAGGAAGCCTCACAATACTAGCTGTGAAATTTGTCAAGAAACACATAAGAATTTCAAATAGAGCAAAAGATAGCAAGGGAGAAGAATACTGCATACTTAATGAAAACTCATCCATTGTGTACAAAGAGGCAAAGAACATTTGCAGATTTTCTAATACCAAAGAAAAACGCCAAATTGTAATGAGATTTTTCAGATTTGAGGATATTTTTTTGTACCCATGTACATACATATAATTTATATTTTAGCTTTTTTCCTGACATGAGATCTTAGGTGGCTTATAAAAAGGCTAAAACACTAATAAGCTGAAACAAACTGACAATAAAAGAGTTAAAACACAATTAGACAAGTTTTATCAAAACACCATTAAATTTCAGAAAGTATAAAATCATTTAAAAGCATAATGATAAAGTTAAGAATTCAGTAAATCCCTCCTCCATAAAAAAAAAATAAAAGATTCTCTATAACCAAAGATTAAATGACTGAATTAAAAGGTGTTTGCCTGTCAATGACAGGAGAGCCAAGAGAGGCCAGGCCAGCCTCCCACGTCTGGAAGCAGTCTCTCACATTTCCTCGTAGATGGGCCTATAATGGTGCTGAAACTGAGAGAAAGCTCACTGCTTTCTACAGGAAGCATGCACATCTCTTATTGTAACAGCTCAATTGGTTGCTAGTGTGTTTCCAGATATAAATCAAACTGTTGGTTATATAAAGCCCTATATGACTCAGATCCAAATTGTCTGAAATCCCATATTCTTCTTTATGATCTGGCTCATTTTTTAAGCCCTTTTCACACCTTATCTGTTCCTGGCGGTGTCCTGTGGGGATTCCAGTAGCAGCTGTCATGTCTACAGCAGAGCAGGCAGTAATTTACAAACAGCACAGCTCCTACTCACGAGGTGAGAGTCAAAGAGTGTCTAAACAGAAAGGCAGCCTACAGTAAGCAAATCTGAAGAGGTAAATCCAAACCATAGTCCAAACAGGCAGAGTTTCAAAACAACCAGATTCAAGAGAACAGTACAGGGTTTCAGGGTCAACGCAACCAGTTGCTGACCCTGGGAGGAAAGGCCAGCTGGAGCACTCTTTTATCTATGGCTGCTGTCACCACAGGTGTTCCCTAGTTAGGGCTCACTTGCTACGTAAACGGGCTGAGTGACACAAGCCCTCCCTTTCACAGCGTCCCCGCTGCAAGTAGGTGTGTCAGCTATGTCTTCCTCTATTTGTTCCCCTGGCTCAGGCCCTTGTTGTTGTTGTGTATTATCTCCCTCTGGACCAGCTTCTGGGGACACTTCAGCCTCTGGGGAAGCCTCTGCCTTGAAGTCAGAATCCTCCTCCTCACTGCCACGGTCTCCAAGGCAGGGCATCACACTGGCTCTGCTGGGAGGGGAGCACAACAGGAATGTTCCCTTCTGCACCAGCTGCCTCTGAGATCCAGGAAGTGTGATGGCTCCACCTCTTCCTGCTGCAGTGCAGCTGGGTACTTTCCCAGCTGGCTCTGGGGCAGGAAGTGCAGCCATTGCACCTCTACACCCTCTGCACCTCAGGTAAATGTGGGATGGCAATGTAATTGTGAGTCATTGACAGGGAGAACCTGCCAATGATTTACTCCACGACTGTGCCCCTGGTGACAGGAGAAGAACAGGATCACAATGACGTCATGCGTAACTGTCATCACGGTCCCATCCTTCTCCTGTCCCCATTGCAGAATGACAATGTCCTGTGAAAAGGGCCTTAGACTGGGGAAGACGTTCTCTCAGATCCACCACTGTCACAGGTACACCTGCTGGGAACACAAGAGGTGGCATGTTGGTGGCTGCTCAAGGAACTACAGGAACCAAACCATACAACCTCCAAAGTTTTCTCCAGCTTGGATTTAATTCAAATTTAGGTGGAATTTAAGTCTGCTTGTTAGCTCATCTTTCACCCATATGTCATCAAACATCACCAAATATCTTCCTCCCCATCCCTTTTTCTTTCTTTCTCTCCACTTTTCTCTTTCAGGAGAAAAAGAACAATATGTCTCTCTTCCCCAATCTCACTATACATCTAGTGCTTGCATTCCTGATATAAAGACAGTATGAAAAGTTGCTTTTTCAGAGCTAATGTTCCACATCAACAGCAATGGGGAAATAGTGGTATGTTCACTGTATCTGGTACATAACCATAAGATCATGCTAAAATGCAAGAGGAAGAAATCACATCCTATGCTATCCCTGAAATTTATTTATTTGTTACATTAAAAGTATATTAGAATAAATTTATCAGTCCTTACATTCTTTTTATCTTCAAAATACTCATAATACAGTCTTCTTCTTTTATAGAAACAGTCTGCCTTTGCCTTTGATTATCTGTTTTAAAACTAGATCTCACCCTCAAAATTTAGGCCAGGGTTCTAATAGAGCCAATGATGGAATTTTATTTATTTATTTATTTACCCTCTGCATAAAGGAGGTTAACACTAGGAATACTTGGAAAAGAACAAGTGTAGGTTAGTTGGAACTACACTTACCTTGATCACAGATCTTAATCTTTATCAGGATCTCACATGCACACTTCTCTATAAAAGAAAAAGAACTGCAGGACAGCTAAATAAATCTTTGTGTTTAATGCAAGGGTGGTCAAAGTGGCCCATGCACCACATGCCAACCTCTGTACTCTCCAATATATCCATCCTCTCTCAATATCTTCATCTTCCATACTCACTAATGCTCATTCCCCCCCCCCCGAAATGACCTCTTGCACCCTTAAGCATCCATAGGACAAAGGAACAGTTACTTGTTTGTTTTTTTCTGCTGGGCTTTGTGGGATTCTAACTTGTTTTAAGTAAAGGATAGATTTCCCTCCCCCTCCAAAAAAAAAATAGAGATGTTTTCTGGTTTTTGACATTTTGACACATTATGCATCAAAATGTCCCAACTAGAGTGCACAGAAGTTCATTTTAAGTCCATTGTTTTCCCCAGGGAGTTAAAAGATACAGATATAGGCTGGATAGAGAGAAAGGTATTTGAGTTCTTTTGCTTTGTAAAAGTAGAATATTTTTTGGCAGACTTTATCACAGCACTGCTGCAAAATTAAGATCAATTTGAGATGATGAGAAAAGGCCTGAAAAGAAAAACAGAACTGAAAACACAACTTGTAATTTGTTATACAGATTAGATTAAACATCTGACAACATCTTCCCAGGGGGTACTAAAGAGATACTGCTGTGCTTCTGAATGGCCTATGAATGGCCATGCAGAGTAGATTTTTTTTTATCAAAACAAGATTTTGATAGATAGTTATGATTTTGAAGTATATTAGATGAATAGACACTGCCTTTAGGGAGCTGTCTCTTATTTGCAGCACAGAAAGCTGAAACTAAAGCATATAAAGACACAAATTACCTCTTTCTTTTAATGAATCACATTGGTTGTTAACTGCCATCAAGTTGACTTTGATTTGTGGTGATTCTATGAATGAGATACCTGAAAGTATCCCCATTATCAGCAGCCCTTTTGTGGTCTTGTAAATCGAGGGCGGTGGCTTCTTTGGTTGAGTCTGTAAAGCAATCCTCCTCTTTCCTTACTGCTTCCACCTTACGAAACATTACTGTCTTTTCTAATAAATCCTGGCATCTCATGATCTTGTTCAAAGTATGATAGTTTAGTCATTTAGTCTTCTTGAGAGACTTCCTATTTGATTTGCCTCACACTCATTTTTCTTTTTAGCAGTCCATCCATAGCACTCTCATCCAGCACCACATTTCAGATGCATGCAATTCATAGCAACCCAACAAACAATTGGTATTAAAAGATTTCCCATAATTTTGTGTTCTAATCTTCAGATACCTTGAGATGGAATTTTAAAAGGTTAAAGACGGCTTGCTATGTATGAGCTTCTCTGTAATAGCATATTAACTACTTATGCAATTAAGCAATCTGCTCAGAGTTTGTAGGGTTTTTTGGGTGGAAATGTTAACAGGACTAAATTACTCAACTCCAGGAAAGAAATTAAGGAATGTGAAATCTTAATTAGATTCAGAAACAGAATGGAGGAAAAAAGGCTATGTAAAAACCTGAAATTAAACAAGGGAAAATAAATACTACTGATGAGAACAAACTGAAGTGTGTGTGTGTGTGTGTGTTTCCAGAAATAGCTTGATGAAAATGGAAACAGATATTTCTTGCTAGATTTTACCAAGACGGCACTATGCATAACTTAACTATGTCATTTAGCTGCTATTCTACAGTCCTCTGCACTAATGTGTGGCATTTTAATTTAGTGATTAGTTTTGACCGATGGGCTGTCATTTAAACTGTTTTAAATAGTTCCAGAATCATGGTGCATTATTTATTTGGATTAACAGATATGAAATTTAGTGGTCATAAAATGAGAAAACAATGATTATATCAGTGTCAGGCAATGTTCACATGGAAGAAACAGTACCTTTGCATTGTTTGTGTGTGTGTAGAAATAGATAGACACTCAGACACACTATCATTTGCAGAACTGTTGTCTACAAACTACAGTATAGTGTTTCCCAATCAGGTACCTTTGAAAAGTCCACAAGCAGAACATGGTTGCAGTGACAATCTCTTGGTCTTGTTCCTTCTTACTTTCTATGATCCTGGATGTAATATTTAGTCATTTGGACTAACAGTCACTGATAGTCTTACCCTCCATAAATATGTCCAGTTAGTTCTCTGTTAAAGCTATCCAAGTAAATGGTCATCATTATAAATTTAAAAATACAACTGGGCATTGTGTCAATTATTTCCTTTTTTCAGTCCAGAAACTTCTACAACCTGCTCACAGAATCTGCAGGGATGAACTGTTTATGCGGTCCTTAGAAGTAATGAATAATTGAAATGGAAGTGAATTTTGCATCATTTTCTTTTGAAAAGAAGACCTGTCATGGGCCTAAAATGGTCTGGGAGACGATCGAGCAAATAAAATAAAAATAAAAAAGGGGGGGCAATAATTCTTCTGGATGTGTGAGGAACTTTAGTTCTTTTTTCAAGAGGGAGGACCAAAATATGGCAATAATTCTCCTTAGCAGACATGGGAGAAAATTTAATGCTCTTTTCAGGAAGGAAGTGGCAAGATGTTCATTCCCTGCAAGTTTCCCTGGGTGTCCAGTGCAGCCCTGTAACTCCCAACAACCATCCACCACTGTTCGAATAAGACCATTTCTACCTGACATCACTGAGCCACTTCTGAGATGGGATGGCAGTAGTTGGCTGGTAGTGCTTCCACACAATGTTGTCGCTGTTCTGCTGCCATCCCATCACGAAGTGTCTCACATGTGTGGTATTTGAAAAACAGAAAAATCCATTTTACACCTCCCATCGCACAGCGCTCCAATACTTACTGTTGTGCAGAAGCTGTGGCCACACTATGGCAATGCTTCCTATCCCAGTGCAGCAATGGCAAGTGTCCTGTTGTGTTGCAGAATAAAGGGCCAGGGCTATCCTGCTTCCTTCCGCAGGGAGCGAGCAGGTGCAGAGGGCAGCATTGCTAATGTGCTCCATTCTGGACTCGGATTTGCAGCGCAACAAGATGGAAAAGCGTTGTCATGAGGGAAAGGGCCTGAGTCACATAAATATGATCTCTGAATAACTGCTGCTTGACTTGAAATTATCCCCATATGTTTTTGAGGTGGTTGTTTCCAAACCAGTAACAGATGAACTGAGCTGTTTCCTTTGTCTGTCCCTTTTGCCTGTAGAATCAATAGTCAAAGTCCTGCATTCAGTTGTGTGTGCTTTATTTAAGCAAAGTGAGCATATCTGAATATGACCACAAAATTATAGAATCATAAAATCATAGAAATGTAGAGTTGGAAGAGACCACACAGACCATCCAGTCCAACCCCCTGCTGTGCAGGAACATCCTCACGTAGGAAGCAGCCCTGTTAGCTGGTCATTCTACCCATTACACAGCAAATAAATGAAAGTAAATATGTTAATATTTTCATTCACGTAGGTAACATTCAAAAATGAATATTAAAGGATTTGACTGCTGGGCTTTAAGGCTGAATCATAGCCTTCTCTTTAAATTCAGAACAAGCCAGCTCCTGCAAAGTTTCCTTGAAAGACTTTATATCTGAACTGTCTAGCAGCTCAGATTTAGCAAAGCATCTGAAGTGCTCTAAAGTTTCTGCTTTGATTTAGCAGTTTGGGTTCTATCAGGTTCAAGTGCGAAGCTTGCTGGATCAAAGGAAAAGCACTTCAAAACAATCCAGTTTGTCAAACATTTTGCAAAGGGTCTGAACTGCATTGCAAAATGCCACCTAACATGCAAATAAACTCAAGTCATCTTGCATAGAGCTAATTAACTTTAGAGGAACTCATTTGTTTGAAAAGTAGTTTTCTTTGATCTAGCAAAGATAGCCTTAATTGACAATTATACTGTTTAGTGAGGTTGGAATTGCCAGAATAAAGGCAAAAGCCGTGAGTTTAGTGCTCCATGGTTTGGTTTGGTTTGTTTGTTTGTGGTAATATTTTGTTTTGGCAAAGTATGTTTCCCTCATCTAGGAATGTAAGGAATTTACAGCCTTTATTTTTTGCCCCACCCCACCCCCGCCTTTATTTCCTCAGGTTGCAAGACTTGTGGCAATTTATCACAGATTCCCATTCACTTTTTAAAGGTGTACAAATGGTTTTGTAAGCATTTTATGTGTTTGTCATAGTACAGCGGTCTTGTCATTACACTCAGCCCTCCACATTCTCTAGGATAAGGGGCAAAAAGTGGGAAAACATCAAAATGTGTGTATGTATCTGTAGGAAGGGCACTGAGAGTGAGCACCTAGGGTCCAAATCAGGTCAGGGAAAGGAGAGGGAAAGGGGTGGGTCAACATAGTGGCCCTATACTTCCTCTCTCACCCAGCTCCTTCTTTGGGGGGAGGGCTTTAGGAGAGGGTTTATGGTGCTGAAAAACTGAGCTGAAATCTGTCCTTAGCTGTCCAGGAAGTGGTTGGTGAAGGAAACAAGAAGACCAGAGATGGGTTTTAAAAGCACTGTATCGCCTGATCAGAGCCACCAAGAGAGAAGTTTCCCCCAGTAAAGAAGCACTTGAGGTTGGTCAGGAGGGACTAGGGAAACTCATAAATAATTAAATCCATGAAAGTTAAACCCACAGATGTGGAGGGCTGGCTTTACATGAATTTGTGAAGGAAGTTAAACTTTGCCTTGCATCAAATCTTTGGAGGTGCAAATTGATAATTTCAGCAGGATACTGAACTCTTTAAAAATCTATTCCATCTCTGTCTTTGTCAGAAATCTGAATGTAAAGTAGGAGTTATAGGATCAAAACCCACAATGTAGCAATGTGAATCTGAGACCCTATATTCATTTACCTATAAGTATTCTCCATTGAATACAGTGGGAATAAGTATTCATTGGACTGTGTAAAAGACACAATCTCGTGTCTATTAAGAGATAAATTCTGTCTAATTCAATGGAGGTTACACGCTAATGAATGAGCATAGGATTGCATAAAGATTGGGATTTATATCCAGCTGGCTTTGGTTTCTGAAAAGCTGGATTCAAATGGTAAGAAAGAAAAGGCAGCAAAATTTCAACTGAGCATAGCGTGTCCATCCAGTGATTGACATTGTACTAATAACCTAAACGACTATAATAGATTCATTTTAATAACTTTTGCAATAATATAGCTTCATCCATTATTCACAGTTTTATTTGGAAAAAAAGATTTATATTAACCAGTGATATGAGTAATGCTTTTGCATTTCTTAAAAACTGTACACCTTGTCTGTATTTTTCATTTCTCTTTGTTTAGGTGCATGATTGCCCATCCCAAAAGGTAGAAAAATAAACAGTCTTCTAGTGCTAATAGTTCTTAGTAGCAAATAAAATAAAATTTATATGGTATTTTACATAAATTGGCAGTATAAGAAAGAAGAAAAATAGAGTTCCCGAGAGCCTCTCCAATGACCATTAATTCAGAAATTTCCCTCTCAGCCTTCTCACATCCTCCCTTCCTGTCTCAGCTGCTCCCATTCTCCAATGCACTTTAATTCTAATTCTTCCTGGCCAGTTACAGATGGTTACAGAATCTTGTCATGCTGTATATTTCTCTTTAGCTGGAGATGCATAAGTATGAGATAAATCTTCCTGTATTTCACCTTTCAAATGGCTGCTTTTTTAGCAGGCTGCCACTGGAGCAATCAATCTCCTGCTTAGTACTCAATTTAGATGTATAGTACTTGTCTTCACAGCCATAATATCGTTGCACTCTTTTAGCACAGAGTGGCTCTCCCAATATAGCTTCTTACAATTCTGCTTTGACCTTTCAGTAGTAGTAAAAGTGAGAAAGTTTGATTTGGGATTATGTTGATTTTCGTTTAGGTACGTTTGCTTTTTTTCCCCGCAGAGAACAAATTAACATGATAACGAGACACAGATTTCAAAAACAAAATAATATGTCACAAATAGCTTTGCTTGCTGTAAAAAGAGAGCTGAAAGAAAACAAATACATTATTTACTTAGGCTAATAAATTAGTAAGTGTGGATTGCTGCCTAATTGGAGACTGGACAGAAGGCATGTGTTGAATAAAGCCACTAGGGGAAAACAAAAGTATGTGGTTCTGCTGAGGCAGGATGTTGCCGCCTAACCTCCTCCCCAGCCACCCAGAGGTAAGAGCCCTGAGCCCTGGGAGCAACCCAAATAAATGAAAGTCCAGCAGTCTGGCCAGCTATTATTTGTTGGGAAAGATTCCAAAGCAACCCTAAAGACCTGCATTTTAAAGATGTTTTCCAGGCCAACCCCAGGGGGTACACTCTTTCACCACCACTTATGCCCTGTGACCTAAAGAAGCAATTTTGGGGACCCCCACCTTCACCAAATGTGCTTGCTTGTGCTCTTCATACTTCCTTCTCCTTTTCCTTCCCCCAACTACCTGCAAAATGACTGCTTATTTAAATGCATGCCTCACACCAATTTCCCAAAGTCCCCTGGCTTCAGTGTAGGATGTGCAAAAAATTCTGGGAAAAGGGGAGGAGATTCACACTTGGGCCACTTTCAACCAGCCAAAGCCTAGAATGAGTGAGTATGCTGAGTGTCTGGAAAGAAGGATGACACCAATGGGACAGAGTGGGCTTAAATAAGCACCTGTTGCTCTGCCCCCACATCTGCATCATGATGCTTAGTTCCATAATGCATTACCTTCTATTGGTCTCCATTCCTTCCAGGGCCAACAAACACAGTTCCACCAGCAGACATGGTGATGGCTGTTCTGAAGCTGTATTTGCCTGTTCAGACACTGCTTCACCAGTCCACCAATCTCATGGTTCCAGAGTTGTCTTTTTCTCAGAGAATCCCCAGCTGAAATCTTCTGTGTGGATTTCATGTCATCCTACACAGGCTGAGTTTCCCTACCTCCCTGAGAACATGAGACATTTGGTCCCATAAGCCATTTTGGCACTTTTCTTAATCCATCACTGTAGGGCCATTTCCGCACTACACTGTTAATGTGCTATTATTCCACTTTCAACATCCCATGGAATTCTGGAGTTTGCAGTTTACTGAGGCCAAAGAGCTTGCTGGTTGAGAATTCTAACTGCTTCTCCCTAACCTGCAAATCACAGAATTCCAGATGATGTTGAAAGTGGAAGAACAGCACTGTAACAAAGTAGTGCAGAAATGGCCTAAGAGGTCTTACTTCTCAGGTGACAGCTGAGGTGTCATAAACAATAGACCACTTATCTCATCTGTTTATGGAGATTATGCAGCTATGACACACAAAATTCCAATATCTTCCACTCCACATTCCATGTAATGATAAAAAACAGAACACCCCCCTACACACATAATTAAAATGCACTGTGTAAGCATGAAAACTGTTCAGCCATTCCATAAACATATAAAAGAGAACCTAGTAGTTTTCTCTAAGCAAATCTATGGAAAACAATAATAATAATAACTGTTAAAAAATCAGGAAAACTTTCTGTGCTCAACACTAAGGGCACAATCTCAGACACTTTTATAGAGAAGTAAACTCCATTGAAGCAGGTATAGGATTTCAGCCTACTCTTGACACCAATAGGCTCCTTACTGGTTTAGAAGGGTCAATAGTTAAGTAACCAGTATATGCAGACATTGGTTTTTCCATTTTATAAACATTGCACAACAAGCCTATTCTTATAAAACACCTTTTGTCCAGAATTGTTATTTGCTATATCAAATTCCTCCCTCGCCTCCTGCTGGCTAAAGAAATCTTTATATTCCATATGGCTGGGCAGTTAAAAGAGGTTTGAAAGGCTTCTTCTACCAGTAAACCACTTAATTAGCCTGAATTGATTTCATTCACCAGTGAATAGCCTGGAGCTTAAGAAGTGAACATGACATTTCTACTAACTCTTTAATCAAATTCAGAAATACATGTCTCCCCAAGCCCTTACGCACCCTATTAGTTTAAAAGCACTGAAGTGCCAGATAGTGCCAAACTGTGCAAATGATAAGCAGATAGAAGTGGGCATATGTGAGGTTTTTTTAATAGCTTTTTTTTTTAATAGTCACCTCCTGATCAAATATAGAAACAGACAAAATTTGTGGTAAAATATCTGTACACTTCCATCTGTGTCTTTTTTTTTCCATACCAGAAGAAAAAAGAAACTTAAGAAAACAACAATACTTGATGGTGCATTTGTGCCCATTTTGCTTGCTAGATGGGTTGTAGCATTCAATTAAAGTGTCCAGTCTTTTCATCCCCTTTCTATTTTCCATATATTCTTTGCAATCCATGGTATCATGCAGTTTTTCCTCTACATGCTCCCTTTGATTTTTAAATCATATTTTTTTTATCTGTCTACATCATTTTATTTATTCTGCTAAGTTTCAAGGATGTTATGTTGTGCAAGATCAACCTCCTACACAGCAGTCTTGCACCAACCTACTCAGTATAAACCAGGGAGTGTGGGCACAAACATAACCTCAGCTGAGGAACACAAGAACAAAGAGTCTTATGACAATACTTCTTTCCCTTTTTGACCCTTTTTGCCCCCTACCTTTTCATGAAGTTGTCCGGTGGCAATCCTGGCAGCGGTTCTGCTGAGAGGGGAGCACGACAGGAGATCTCTCCCCACCCCACACTGGCTGGCTCCCTGCAGAAGGGAGCATGATGGCCACACCTCTTCCTTCTGCAGTGTGGCCAGGTACTTTTCCATCAATGATATAATCAGCAATCATGCCGCCTGGGGCTGGGAGAAGAACAGGACTATGACAACATCATACAGAAGTGTTGTTGCAGTCCCATCCTTTTCCTGTCCCCAATGTGGATTGAGAGTGTGCTGCAGAAATGGCCTCTCTGTCATTCCCTTTCCCCTCTCCCCTGATGTTTAATCAAACTGTGTGCGTGTATATGTGTGCACATACCTACGTTTGTGTGCCACACATACTTCAGTGTTCCATCAGAAAAAATATGCTCTGCCAATAATAAGTGAATGCCAATTCTGGACAACTGCCTATTGCACAATTTGTGGGGCTGAAGGAATAAAAAGATGGACATGAATATGTGTTTGTATGTGCATGCATGCATGTGCACATATGTTTGTTTCCATACTTCTTTTGACCTGATCAGTTTTCCTTTCTTTCTCTTTCCCTCCCTCTGCTTTCCCATTTTCTTGATAACAGAGGGAACAGAGAAATCATCATCATCATGATACAAAGGGACTGGGACATAGAAATGTGAAGTTCCAATTTACTTCATGTAAACAACAGCATGTTCACTCTAGCTTCCACTCCCCCTTCCAATTCCTTGGACATCTTGACTGGAGCAGAAAATATAAATTTGATGTGAATTTCACTTTGAGATGAAATTGGGTGATTATTCATCTTTCAATCAATCAATCAATCATTCAATGATTGATTTATTGATTATTCATCTTTAAAGGGTTTCAAAATTATGCTTTATGATTAAACTAGCTTGGACAGTAGTTTGAATTGCCAGACTTGAACTATTGGGATGCTAAACAATATTTCCACAGATGACACCATGATGTGTGACCCATACTGCACATTTTGAGAACTACACTTGCTTCCAAATGCAAAATAATAGGGCATAGATTTTAAGTCATCCAAATTTATGTGTGAATTCTAATGTACTTTTTATCCAAGCTGATATTTTTTAGAAAACTACTTTCCTAATCCTATTGGACATACAGTAAGGGTTGTACAGGTTGCAATCCTTGGACAAGAAAATTACAAAGGAAGACTAGAAAGAGAAACAACTGAACTGAATTATATTCACGCATTCCAATCCATTAGTAGAGGTATGAACAAAGACAATGGCTTCATGGAACACTACATATGTTAATACAAGAGTCCTTGTGACTGCATATATAGCAAAAGGAATCTTTTCAGAGAGGATTTTGGACCCAGGGAAGCTGACTTTTGATAAGCAGATGGATTGCTTTCACACATCAATGACCACTGTAAAGATCTGAAAATCCTGTATCATCTCACTCAACCCTATGAAAATTTAAAGCAAGAAACATGATTTGTAGCTTTTTTGATCCTATTACATTCTATGCCACTCCAACAACTCCATAACTATGCCTTATAACCTGAAGTATTAATATCAATCTGTATTGCATCTGAAGAAGTGGTTTTATAGCCATGAAAGCTCATGCTAAAATAATAATAATAAAAATTTAGTCTTAAGGATGCTGCCATATACCTTTTTTTCTCTCCTCCCTTCCTAGTTTTTATGCTACAAGAAACTAACATGGCTAATTCTTCAAAAATTTCTGCCACAGACTTCTTGCCTCTTCTGTCTCATATAAGTTGTAGAGAAGCAGCCTCGATGTCAGAATGTATTATTTCTTGTTAACTGATGTTTAATAGGCCAAAGAGAACATTTTCAACTGACCAGGGATATATTGTTTAAAGGTGAATAACTGTTTTGTCTGTTCCTGATGTGAACTGCCAGACAAAGGTTATCAGGTTGGTTCTAGCTTGACTATTTATAAGGGTACGGAGGATGCAAATTGTACTTCACAGTTTGGTTGCTAGCCAATGTTCTGGAAGAGCTGACTGGTGGAGAACATACAGCTGGGCAACTGGGCCTGTAATTAGGGCACCTTGAATACAATTGGACACCTATAAGAAAAAGAAGAATGCCAGAATGCAGAAATTCAGAGGAGGAGACCTGGCTATTGGTCCTGGTTGAAGATTTTATGGGAAGATGTCAGTTGCTAAGTTCTAAGTTTTAAATGGCAACTGATAGGGTAGCTAGCAAGTAACTCCTTGGAGGTTCCTTCCAGGATCACAACAGAGATCAACTCTGAATCTAAACAGTTTATCCTAGTTTAGCGTTAAGCCTATTTTAGATGTTATTGTAATTAGATATTATGTTTATACCTCATTGTGTTTAAATTCGGCCTTTACTGTGTGGCTGGACAGGAATGAAGTGCTGCCTACTGCAAGATGCTGAAATTTCAGGATTAAAGGAATGATGAATCTGATAGTATTTTACATATATAGCCAATAGGTTGACATTTTTGTTCCATTGGAGTGCATAGTGCTGGAAAGGTGTGTGAGTTACATATTGTTGTGACCTTTAAGATAAGAGAGAGGATTTGACCAAAACATATGGGATTCCCAAATTATGCCATGTCATGTGGTATAACTTGGGAATCACATCTGTGTTCAAACGGTCTTTGAAAGGGTCATTTTTGTTTCAGACTCTAAAATGGAAAGTTTTTTTCCAGAAACCACAACTATACAAATTTCCTTAATACCCAACATTCTGATAAAGCAATACCAATCATATGATTCAAATTACACCATTAACCTAACCTCAAATTGAGATAATGGCTATCAATTGGGCAATCATATCTACTAATCTAATATTTAAAAGTCAAAGTTTGTTTGCCTACGTCAGGCAAAGACCTCATATGATTGGCTGCCTGTGGAATCCTGGGGTTTGCAGTTCAAGGAGGGGCCTCTAGAATTCTCATCCAGAGAGCTCTGAATAGACCAGTTGCTATGGAGATGAGGCCAAGCAGCAAGGAGGAGGGTAGTGTATTTCCCTTAGGAACCCAACATCTGCATGTTAATAACTCTGAATATAGATTGGATTGCAGAATATGGAGAAAAGTTACAGGTCCTAAACAAGACAATTTGGGGAATTAGAGACACAGGATCTCAAATCTTTCTAACAAGTACAGTCAGCCCTCCACATTTGCAGGTTTCACTTTTGCGGATTTGATTATTCATGGATTATTTGCTGTTACCTCTGCTGACTCTCTATGCCATTTTTAATAGGGACTGCAAGCCTCGTAAGACTGAGAAACTGAATGAGGCTTGTAAGTCCCTATTAAAAATGGTGTGGGACAGCAGTGGAGGTGGCAGTAAGCCCCACCAACCAACCACTTCTGTCTTATGAAGAAACCCTGATTCCTTAAAGGAATCCATGGTGGGTTGAATATAGTGGTCATACTTTTTTGTGTGTGAAATATGGTTGGGAGGGCCTTAAGTTATTCACGGATTTTTCACTTTCACGGGGGGGGGGCTGTGCACCTAAACCTAGCAAATGTGGAGGGATTACTGTATTACCTATGATAAAATAAAATCACAGGCAACGCCAGGTATATACACTGGTAATATATAAAATGCAAAGTTTGTTTGTTTGTTTGTGTCAGGCAGGCAAAGACTTCATGTGATTGGCGGGTTGTGGAGATTCTATGGAATCCTGGTTTGCAGTTCAGGGAGGAGCATTTAGAATTCTCAGCCAGAGAGCTCTTGGACCTGGCTGGTTGCTGTGGAGACAAGGCCTAGTAGCAAGGAGGAGGGCAGTGTATTCCCTCAGGAACTCAACCTCTGTATGTTAATAACTCTGAATACAGATTGGATTGAGGAATATGGGGAAAAGTTACATGTACTGGACAAGACAGTTTGGGGAATTACAGACACAGGATCTCAAATCTTTCCAACAAGTATTGCCTATGAGAAAATAAAATCCTGGGCAACACTGGATATATACCCAGTTTAAGATTGGATGCATTGGATCAGATCAAATGTCTATTTAGTCCAGCATTCTGTTCTCATATGGGCCAACAAGAAATCTATAGAATGTCCTAATTGATGCATAGAATTGGGATACAACAGATATATCAAAATAAAATTTTAAAAGGACAAATTTAATCCTATCAAAATCCACTAATATTACATTAGAAGTGCAACAATACTTGGCACTGAATAGCTAGAATGTGTAACAGAAAGTAGTAATAATAGGGACAGATAGTCTGAGAGCTCTTACGGATGGGGGAAATGTGTCAGTAGACTATGGTATTTGTTGCTACAATCCTTGTTGTTATTGTTTTAAAATAAATATCTAGACATTTTTGCATCCTGGACTATTTCCTGGCATTTCCTGGCACCAGCTGCAACATTTTGTTCCCAGCTGCAACATTTTATTCCCATCTTTGAGTTAGTCCCTTTCCCCACAAGGCGAATGAATTGCTCCATGCCGTTACTTACTGGCTCTTCTTGGGTCCGAACGCACACTGTCCCTTGAGCTCTTCTGCAGGGCTCCTCCATTGGTGCAGGGCGAACCAGACCAGTGCAAGGTCTATAGATCCACACTGCTCCGGCTCAAAATGGCGGCTTCCAGTGTCTTTGTGAGAGTGGACCAACTGCTGATGCCGGCCACGCCCACAGCCCGCCTCCGCTGATCACAGGCTCACATTAGTGCAAGCCTGCACATCTGCACAAGTAAGTAGGAACGCGATGGCGTGTTCCAGAAAATGTAAAGACTGGAATTTTCCGGTCTTTACTTAGAGCGATGGAGGACCACCTGGGGGCGGGCTGGATCAGACTAAGATGCGGAACTAAGTTAAATAGTCCGCACCTAGTCCGACCCAAAGTGCGGACGACCTCCATGCCAGGACGCCTTGGCCCATTTTACTGTCTCATGCGGAAAGGGCCTTAGTTTCTTGTGGCATATTGAAACAATATGCTCCTCTCCTCTCCTCTCCTCTCCTCTCCTCTCCTCTCCTCTCCTCTCCTCTCCTCTCCTCTCCTTTTCTTTCTTTCTTTCTTTTGCACTATAACTTTATAACTTGGCGGGCGGCGGAGGGAAGGGAACAGTATTTAGTAGAATTTGCCTGCTCCTTTTCGGGTCAGATGACACACGCTGGTAGGAGATCAGTACAACAGCATTTGTCATTTATTTATTTATTGAATATATATCCCACCGTTCTCCCAAATGGGATCCAAGATTCATGTTCTCCAACATCTGATTTGCAGAGGAATACTTTTTGTCTTACCAAATGTGATATAAAGCTTGGAGCCAGGTTATCTGAAAAAACACCTCCTCCCATATGAGCATGCCCAAAATCTAAGCCAATTAGAGGAGATTCTGTTACGTGTCCCACTGTTCCATGCAGCTGGGCTGGTAGATGAACATGACAGAGGTTTCTGTGTAGGACTCCAGCTATGAAACTCCCTCCCATGGGAAGTCTGAATGGCTTCATCCCTTCTGAGTTTTCATTGGGAATGAACAGTATAGTATTTTGCATTGCCTTTGGGTTTTAAAATAAGGGGTGTTTGCTCTGATTGTTTTTTAAACAATCTGGTCTTAGAGCTATTTTTAAAAATAAAGTCTGGAGTGTTTTAATTAATTTTTTTAAAAATTCATTTTATTCATTGTATATTATCTTAGGGACCTTTGTGGTTCAAAAGGAGATAAAGAAATATCTTACATAAAATAAATGATAAATAACATAAAGCTGTTATCAATAATCACAATTTTATAGCTATAGTGATCTACTCCTTGCTGTCCTTCCACCAGAGATATTTTTTATTTATGTTTTATTTTTATTTTATTTTTTACAACTCACTGGTTCCTCTCATTTAACAGTTTAACAGTTATTTCCATTAATTTAATCTTTAATTGCATTTTTAATTGTTTTAAATTGTGTGCTTTGCTTTAGTCTTTGACCTTCTCTAGTATTTTAACTGATTTTCTAAAAATTCATTATTAATGTAAATCACTTTTGAGTCTCAGGCCCTTTTCGCACGGCATCTGCCATGTGAAAGAGGGCCTGGAGCCTCACGCGATTGCGAAGAGCAATCTGCATGATGCCCTCACAATCGTGCAAGGCTCCAGGGGTCGGCAGGCAACGATCGCGCACCTTTGCATTTTTGGCTTTCAGCCGAAAATGCTGCGCAATTGCGCATTGCTCCCAGACCCCGCATGCACTTACCTGACATGTGGAACCTCGGGAAAAAATCATAAAAAGAAAATCATAAAGCAAAGGGAAAAGGTATTGGGAATCTCGCTTCCCAAAAGTGGCAAGCCCAAAGCAAGAAGCACAGCTCATCATATGAGAATCTTTCTCTAAAGTTTCAGCATCTGTAGAATTTCAAAACCAGCCTGCCTCTTTGCTCCTGCTGGTTGCCTTTTAACTGAAAAAAAAAAAAAATCTAGTAAGATACAGTTTGGATATATATCTGTATCTATATATGCACACACACATCCTTAGAGAGGCCACTGTATATGTCATTTCAGGGCTGCAGCTTAGAAGTAGTAAAACAAAAATGCCAGCACCTTTGCCTAATTATTAACAGAAGAAGAAGAAGATGAAGGAGTAACAGCAAGGAATAGCTTTTCTAGGGCATTCAGGAAATCAATGCATTAGAACCTGAGTGCCATCCTCTTCTTTCTTTTTTTTTAATTTTTGCCTTTGAAAGACTGCTTCTATGTCACTATACTGGAGCTCTAACATTTGAGTCAGCACACTTCATGTGTCTGATAAAAGACTGCAACTGCTGCTGTTTCCAAGCAATGGGGAAGTTAGTTCTACTCTACTCTGCTGTCTTTTCTTGTGGTATTTCTGACAATGTTATACCACTCTGCTTGACAGAGGAAGACTGCGTGCACTGTGTCCATGTCTTTTCTTCTACAGTCAAAGAACAGTAGTCTTTTTTGGGTGCCTTACTGGAACACTTTTTGCTGAAACTAAAATTCCTTTAACCTGCATAACAAGTCACATGGCCACATGGAAATCAGTTTAAATGACATTAGGGCAACCCTATGGATGCCTTTTTTCAGTGAAAAGGACAGGTACTGGCCAACATTTCTTAGTTTCCTCTCATTAAAGTAGGTCATTCTGTGGGTCACTCTACAACTCTGTTCTTTAGAGAAAGACTTAGAAAAAAAACTTCCTCTCTTCCTTGAGAAATGAAAGAAAAGAAACTATGTATGGCACGTCAGCTTTCAATTGTTAAGTTTCTCTGTCCTTCTCCAAGGAAAGGCCATTTTACCTCATCTTTTTCTTGCTTGTGGGGCAGATGTGAGCACCTCCTGGTGGGTCAGAGCTTCCTTTGCCTATGAAGAAGTGCACTGATAGTTTCAGAGCACTGGGAATATATTTTATGTATTTCCAAAAAGAAGAAAAAAAAACAGGATCACTTTAGTCTAACTGTTTCATCATTCCTGTTCCTACCTGAATGAGAAAGAATGAGAAATTGGGCTTTTGCCATTCTCTGCTTTTATTTCCTTTCCAGCTGTTGCTTCTTTATATTTTGAGTCATGACTGATATATCCAGTACAGTACTGTCCACGCATGACAGGCAGCAGTGACCAGGAAGGGGCAGAGGGCAGGCAAAAGACACAAACAAAATAGAAACCACAGGCCTAGAAGGTGTCTGTAATAGTCTGTATCCCTTTATGTCAGCTGTAGGCAACTGTGCAGGTTGTAGAAGCTGGGGGTACTCAGACTACACCTTTCTTAGCAGCCCTGAGCCTGGTAGTAGTTCCTTGACATTGCTTCTAGTGTTCTGCATGCATGTAGGCTTTCACATGTTTGGAAACTCTTATAGAAAAGTCTGCATGCTTACTCCTTTTTCGCACCTTAGCTTGATAGCGTGACGAACTAGAGCCCTCATGATATTGCCAATATCACAAGAGGCCCAGTAGAGAGCCCCTTGCAGTCCGTACATGGTAGGGCATTCGCGAGAGAGCACCAGTCCTCGCCTGGTACTTTGTCCGCATGTCGGTGTCCTGGGCCACTCCCAGGTCCTGCCCTATCCCCGCCCCAATGCTCCTGATTAGTCAGTGGTTTTTCTTTTTCTTTTATTGTTTTGTCGACTATTGTGCCAACGTCAGCATGATAGATCCTGCCAACAGGCTGTTTCATACTACATTGGTAACGTGCTAACATGCTAATGTGCTAACGATAGTGCTGGGTTTTTTTTTTTAAAAAAAAACACAGTTGGCCGGACCCCGGGGGCTGCTGTCTTCTCGAGTGTGAGTGGCGACGCGGCCCCGGGGTGGCCCCTCGCGGCCACATGTCATGCAGTGTTCCCTGCTGCAATGGGGGCAGCGGCCAGCCTGCTGCTGGGCTGAACATCCCCTGGGAGTTGCTGCGTGAGGGACAGGCAGCAGGGACTGAAATTCCACTCCACCCACCCCTTTGCCTTTTACAGTCCACTACTAAGCACAGATCTTGAGAAAGATCCTATTCCATTTGAGAGACTTTTTAAAGATCACATTCCCCATATAAATGTGTAACTGTTCCTCAGCTTCTGCCTGAACATTTGGTGAAGGTAAGTAATGAAACTGTCAAATAATAAGATGGAAGAATGAAGTCCCTCCTCTCTTCAAACTACATGATCACAGTTTCTCAATCATGTTTAAAAAATAGCAATCAAAGGGCAAAAATCTAGCCAAATTTTCTCTGATGCCAGAAATTTTCAGAAGTGGTAATTTGTTGATAAAACATTCATAGCCCACTTTTCAATGTAAAACACCTTTCTGAGAAATTAAATTATTAAGAGGACTGATATAATATCATTTAATAATAATTGAATTATTTTATGTGAAAATAAAAACATTAAACAAATAACAAAATATTCGCCAATCAACTTCCAGGTAGTACATTTCACAAGTGTGGTGCTATCCCTTAGAAGGCCCTTGCTCATATTGGCACTGGCTTTATTTCTTCTGGAAAAATCGGGGGACACTGAAGGACAATCACTGAAGGTTTTTCTTTTAATTTTGGCACAATTAGCTGGATCTTCAGATATCTTAGTACCAAACCATGTAAGATCTGGGAAAAGAACCAACATTCTGAATTAGACATGGAAGTGAACTAATTCATTTGTCTAAAAATGGCCTCAATATGCCCCTTTGTCTTGTTTCTGTTAGCAATCTGGAAGTTATATTTTGAAAAATGTACAGTTTACAAACAGTTGTTAAAATCAGTAGAATGTAAATTTTACTTTGTGATTTCCCAGTCCCTTGTGTGCTCTTCATCTTTTCGAATTTGTTGTAGAGATAATTAAATGTATCTTGCAGTATTTTAAAATAATAAGTAGCTTGCATGGTAAAAATACAGCTAAAATTGTTGTATTGTTTATATGTGAGTGCTGTGCCAAAACTTCATTAAGCTGAAGTGTTTTCAAACTACAACTTGCCTTGAGTCTCAGCTGTGGGAGAAAGGCAGGAAAGATGTAAGAAACTAAGGAAGTAATACAGCAACTGTCAGACAATTCATATATCTTATAGACAATTCACTGCTTTCCAAAATTTTCATGTTGGTGACACACTTTTTAGACATGCATCATTTTGTGACACAGTAATTCAGTTTTATGTATTTTAAATAAATAAAGAAGCAAATCAGAAAGCATAAATCATATATTTTTAAAAATATAAATTAAAGGTTTTCATGAGATATGTTGTGTCCTCATACATTGCATTATTACAATTTATGTATGTGTCCGTAGTTACTAGCAAACCGAAGGTTAAACTAACTAACTGCTGCCCTCACTGGGGTCTTTCTCAGTCCAGGATGGTGGAAACACACCTACACATTGCAGCTGACACACTAATGTGTCATGGCACACAGTTTGGAAGGTTCTGGTAAGATCTGCCTGTACTCATAAAAAAGAGAAAAGCTTCAAAGATTTATGCAAATAGTAACTTTGATGGCTTTAATCATAAAAGTTTGCTCAGGTGGGTGACAAGACTCTGAAACATAGAACTTACTCCTTAATTACATTCCTTTGATCTTGTTTCATTCATAACTACATTAACAAGCTCTAAGCAATTCATAATATAAAAAATGAATTATGGTGTTTCCCTGTGCCCCTTGACCACTCCCTTCTGGCAGGTCTTATTCATATTTTCAGTGCCTGTTTCATGTGGTTTGAAAACAAGTTCCATCATAAATGAATTTCTTTCCTTTACTCATTTTGATTTATATTTTAAGAATCTGTTACATGAATCAGTTTTACTTCCAAGCAGAGAATGTGCTCTAGCATATCAATCTCACAGTGGTAGTATTTGGGGTGGCTCATCACACACCAAAAACCTGAGCTATTAAATACACCAAGTTGATCCAATTCTATTAAAAAAGGTTAGAAGCAAACTTTTAAGCAAGTAGAATAGTGCTAATATTATGCATCTTCATGATGAACAAAATCCTGTTAGGTTGTAATAGAGGTAAATTGCTCACAATTCATTACAATTACATCTGGTCCGCATGCAGTTTTGTTCAATATAACAGATTATGCCACTTCTGTGGATATTGTCTTGGTAATTATGATGCTGAATATTTTTATGGGGTGTGAAATGAAAACTCCCTCACAATGGTGGCTGGTGGCTTTTATGTCAATAGAGTAGTGAATCCATTCTGGGTTTAAGTCCAAAATCAAAAGGAAATATCTATGATACTAGGTGAAAACTGCAAAATTTTCACACTCTGTTGTTCTCATGACTGGTCCAAGTGTCAACAAATGAATGACAGCAAACGTTAATTTCATTCCTGCTGAAGCCTCTTCTCAAAACAGCTTCCATGCATTAGATGGTGATTTTAAAGTTTTCACTAATAGTGCTCCACTGGCAGTGAAACCAGTAGCTGCACTGTACTGCTACTTAAAATGTATCATTCTATGTTCACTGAAACATTTGTGCCTTTTTGAGCCTGGATCCATCACAAAATAGAGGTAACTTCTCTCCTACCTCTGACTCATTCCATTACTTCCAATTCCAGTTCCTTCTGGCACAAGGCACTGTCCAGCTTTGTGAAGGAGAAGGAAAAAATGGGAGACCCCTGCCTTAGGCAGAGTAAGATGCCTGTATTAGTTAGGCTGGACTGCAATGGCAATGAATTGTTGGTCATTTTTTTTTTCAATTGAAAAGGGCTGGGTTTTTGTTAATATGTCAGATGATCAATTCCCCCCTCCCTCCATAGCCTCAAGCACTATGCAAGTTGTTTTGAGAAACCCCATTAGCTGCAGTGCAATAAATAAAATAAGTGTCTTTTATGTGACCCCCTTTTTTCTTTCTTTTCATTGTATATGCAATTAAAATACAATTTAAATTTTTTTAAAAAAAAATCCCATAAGATCATTATCTTATACTCAGTAAGTATAAGTAAATTCCATTGAATTCAGTGTTGCTTTCTTCTGAGTATGCACAATTAGGTGGTGCTTTTTTTTAAAAAAAACACACTGGTTTTTCACACTACTGTTTGATATATGTGGTCTCTTTATGCTGAAATGATTGTCAGCTGAAAGAGCTAGTACAATTCCATCATATTAAGCAATATAGTTTGAATCTTTCATATAATCAGGATTGTTATAACAGCAACCACTACCAACATCAAAGTACCCCAGCCTTGGGAGTATGACAGCCCAACTTAAAAATAGATAGCTGTCACTTTTTCTTCTTGTTTCTAGAGACAGATAGCAGCATGCACTTTTAGAAAGTGAACAAATACATCATTTTCTCTAGTAGTTATAGTATTACTGCCATGATTGCCAGTATGGAAGAACTTCTGTCAGCAATACTCTTGAGGACAAAAGAGTGTCACTTTTGATTGTTATTGTTGTCTAGTGTCTAGTGCTACTGTTGTCTTGTTCTACTCAAAACTTAATTCTCTAAGTAAAAGAGGTAGCCAGCAAGAACTAGCAAAGATCAAATGCACAAGAGAAATGGTTCACCATAAACTAAAGGACTAGGGTTCAGTAGGCTAGATACCAGATAAATACATTGGGGCATCTTGAGGTTAAATACACCAAAGAGCACAAAGGACAGCAAGCACTGAATGGGCCAGAGATCACAACTAAGAAGGTTTGCCTGTTGGCAGGATAAAGAAAGTCAGGTAGATCAATGCTTGTCACTGCTGCCCTTGTATGGGAGGGGTAACGGGGGGAGATAACAGAGGAAAACTAGACATGAAGGGTATGAAAGCTACACAGAGGGATAGTCACTTAAAAGCTCTGTCATACCAAGAGGCCAAGTACAGCCATAAAGAAATGCAGCAAAAGTTGAAAAATATACTCAGGAATTAGAAGAGATCAGAAAGATTATCTGAAGCTATACAACAAAGAAATGCTCTGCAGCATCTTCTATTCCATTGGCCCAGACATGGTTGCATGTTTAAGAGGTGCTAGGAGGAAAAGAGAAGGGATCAACAGGTGTCTGGAATGTTGGAGCAGTAGAAACAAAAATGAAACACAGTCAGGTGCTCACTGAGTAAATAAAAATTCAAAGTTGGGTACTCCCATTATAGAACTACCAAAGAAGTATATATGGCCATATTGCAGTATATAGCACACAACTTTTTTAATATTTAGCTGTACAGCAGAGGTTCTATGAAACCCTCCTAGAGAATTGTGAAGATGTGTATCATGGCACCAGCAACAATGTCCTGATGTCCATCAGGTTATAAATGTGCATTGGCAGTCCCTGATGTGCAATGAACTCTACCAATGCACTCTTGCAGTCCTTAGCCAATGCCCTGACATTCACAGAATGCACACTGGAAGCACCTGACAGGCATCAGAGCCCAATGCACATTGGCATCTGGCACACATTGAGCCAGATACACATTAGTGCCCTTTCCTCAATTGTCATTCTGCTGGCTCCCTTGGATATAATGTCATAGCAGCCCCATTGTGAAACTGCTCAGTTCTATTCCCCATAGATGTTAAGTCCACTTGCACAGATACAAGACCCATAGGATGAATTCCAGCCTATATTTTTAAGGTGATCTTTTGAGACCTTCAGAATTCTTCATCCAGCCAGATGATACAAAAGTTGGAATGTAGAAAGAGCTAGGAGAAAAGAAAAAAAGAACCATTTGGTATTAATAGTTTTGCCTACTGCTGAAACAACTGTTAGACTGAAATCCCAGGGCCATTTCCACACTGTACTGTTTAGAGCACTACTATTCCACTTTCAACATCTTATGGAATCCTGGGACTTGCCGGTTAGAATTTAGAATTCTCAGCGAAAGAGCTCTTTGGCCTCAGTAGACTACAAAGCCTAGAACTCCACAGGATGTAGAGAATGGAATAATAGCACTATAACAGTGTAGTGCAGAAATGACCCAGGATGGAGACAGCAGACTGGAAGTGTCTGATGTGTGATAGTATCAAGTTTTACATGGATATACGTAGAATCAGTTGCCTTAATTCCACCCATTGGCCACATGTGACTCCACTTTTGTGGTCCCTGAAGCTTTCCATCATGTCTCCAAAGATCCCATTCCACCCCATTTTGGATTTTTTCCCCCTAAATAAGGCAGAAAAACCCTGGCCCAACCTCACAGGCACCCCAGACCCTGTAGAATCCCAAATACTTACTCTTCAGTAAGTATTCTGTAAGTATTACTCTTCAGCACTCCAGACCCTGTGGAATATCAAATACTTACTCTTCAGCCCTTCTCAAAATTGTGACAGGAAATGATGTGATAACAGACTGCAGAGGAAAACAAGGGGAGGGGGTGTCTGGGAGCAAAATGGCCAATGGCTCTATGCAGTTGTTCCTCCCACTTCTACAACAATGGGAACATCATCTTTTGAATATTCCACATAAATAAAAACTTAAGTACCATCCAGAGCTTGGAAAATTACCTTGGGGGTTGCAGCTCTCAGAATCTTCTACCCAGCAGTTTTTTTTCTGCCTGTGGGACTCTGGGAGTTGTAGACAACTACAATTGTAGCCAAAGAAAATAGAGACCATTCTCTGTTCATCCACACCTCTTTTTAATTGACAGTTCTTCTTTGGCTTCCTCTCCTTTCATCCTTATCATTCTAGCTTCCCAGATTCTACTAAACTTACTGTAGTTGAATTCTGTTCAATCACAATGAGTCAAGCAGAACTTAGGAAGCACATTCTATCAGGTTTGATAGATTACTAGAGCATGTTTCAGCAAAGGGAAGTTAATAGGAAGTGCTTCACCACTTGTGGCCAATGCTGGTTAACAAGCAAAGAATACAGATTATTCCAACGACTTGAGTTGTTTAAAAATGCAAAAATCCATGAATAAGGTGCCACATGGAAAGGAGGAGAATTTCACAAAGACCCTATCATATTAGAGAAGAATGAACAGAACCAATTGCTTACCATCCAGTAAAGAGAAAATCACTATGTACTTACAAATGGCATCAGTAAGAACAAGAGCTCAAGAACGATATAATTTTAAATCCAAACACTTAAAAAAAATACATTTGAGAAGAATTGGTGAAAATATTAAGAAGACCTCCTTTTTTCCTGATAGGGAAAGTGAAAATTAAAAGGCAATTTTAGTTTAGTTGAAAGTAATGTATTTCCAACTGGAAAGAAGGTGATTGATTACATCTTAAGCATGAATGGAACTCATTGACAGAGCTTTTCTCCCAGGACATTTTACATGCTATCAACTATTCTCTGACTCATTCATAGCAGTCCATGAATGTGTGTGTGTGTGTGTGTGTGTGTGTGTGTCTGTGTGTGTGTGTGAGAGAGAGAGAGAGAATTACTGAGCATCTGTACCAGGGAGAAAGGGTGGAGGGAAGAAAGAGTATATTGAGCCAAGCATGTCTTCACCTTAATGAACCAGATGCTCCTTTTAATGTTATTCAATTCATGTACAATTATATGAAATCTGCAATGAAAAGTGTTTGGAATACAATTTTTCAAGAAAAACCCCCACCTTGTTTGATATAGTGCTGTGTGGTATAAAGTCCACTAACAGAATTTAGACTTTGATGTGCATTTTTGTCACTCAAGGGCTCTTAACATTATTGTTATTGCTCTAAAAATAATCACATCTCTTTCTGAAGACAGGTACCTAATGTTTACGGCATAGGCACTTGTGGATTTTCTTCTAACAGACCAAAAGAGCTACCAATTTGGACACTGATTATATACTAATACAGTAATAAGATAAAAGAGAACATAAAAGAGAAGGCATAAAGGACCATTATGTCTCCTTAAACCAACATAAGCAAGATGAAGATGATAGATTTTGCAGTATTACCTAAGAGTCTCATAAGGGGTCTAAATCCAATTCCTAGTCTCAATTAGATTAGATCCACCAAAATCAATTGCTGAATGGTAAGACAAAACACTTTTGTCAGGCTTGTTAAACTTCCATAAATATTATTCAGTCATATAGTACTAATACAGTCATATATTATAAATACAGATATTACTCTGTATTTCAATGGTTGCATTTCTTCAACTGCAACCTGATCTCTATTTATCAAGAATACCATATAGGTGTGACACAAACTCTACCACCTGAATGAGAATGAGGGAGCGCTGTCTCAGGTCATTTTGATGCTTGAGCTGAAGGACTAAACGGTATCCAGTTGATAGTCCATTCACAGAAGCTGCTTGGACTGGCCAATGAATGCTATTTCAGTGTTTGCAGTGAGATAGTGATTTTCACTACAGCTGATGGCAGCAGACTCATTTGAGGCTGAAGAAGGTGATATGGCATAACACAGCTCTCGTATCCAAAAAAAGTAATTAGATGGAGCTTTCATGAGGACTGCTAGGATAGCAAAACATTTTCAGCCCTCATTCCCTTATGGCTTATCTTCTAGGTACATGTAAGAGATGGAGATGCCATTACCATTGATCATTTCATATATGAGAATTTGTTTATGAATATTTCATGCTTTATGGTCATATAAAGACATACTTTTATATGTATACATTTACAATCATAAGGCAACGAATCTTCTGCAAGTGTCATTATTTTAATATTTTCTACACTACTCTGGCATTTGTAATACTCTGGTGAAATATTTCACAAGAAAAACCTTTCAGTTCCACAAACTTTCATTCAGTGAGTGTTGAAGACATGCAGGATAATCAGATAATCAGTGACATCTAACCTCATAATTATCTATAATTCACAAAGTTTATGGGACCCACAATCACTCTGTTGGGGGAAAAAAACATTATAGATGTCTTCATGGCATTTATATCAGGCTTACTTGACTTTTGTAAAAGAGCATTATCAAATATTACTGGTGCTTTATCAGTCTCCACAGGTGGACTGTCAATCTATTTTAATCTAGGGTTGTTTTGTTTTTCTGCATAAAACACAATGAGAAATAGTTGCTTGCTCATTTCTGTTTCAGGACGGCAGTGCTTGCAACAACAAGCAGCATACCCCATAGGGCCTTTATATTTTATAAAATAATTTAAGTGATGGTTCATTGATCAATAACTTTTTAAGGCCTATTCAATTATGGCAGAAGGTTCTGGCTTTGCCTAAGTTCAAAATCCATTTTTTCCATCTCCCCTGTACTACTTCTGTTCTTTCCCTGCACAGTTTTTCCTTGCTACCCTGCCTTCTGATCTATTCCAGTACTCATGTAGCAGTTTCAGATGGCTTAGAAATCATTTAAATTCCACCTCCTGTGCATTTTTCTTTTCCGCTCTGCTCTTTTTCTTTTCACCTCAACAGTATTTCAACCAGCAATAAATTCAGCTTCCCCTTTCCATTTCCAGGCACCAGGACTTCTCCTTTTCCTCCCGCCCCACTCTCTTTCTCATGCACACACCTTCACAGTGCCTCAAATGCAGGCAGCTGTGCTGCCATATATTTGCTCATTATGCAAATCAAGCAGTGGACTATGAAGATTAGAACCCAGCAATACCACTAATTTCCCACTCCTTCCAAAACTGCATTATAGACATGGAACAGAAAGTTATTTTTCCTTAAGAGTCTTTGCATCTAATGCTGGAGCGTGAAACCTGCATCCCATGGTGTTTTGTGCATCTGTATGACCCCTTTTCTTTACCATCTTTTAACCTTTCCCATTCAGAGAATTTCTGTGCCTTTATGAACCACAGAGGATACGTATATGCACCATTTACAGTTTTGCAGAAATGAAGATTCCACAAAGCCTGAGATCCTGCTTGAGAAATTATTGTACCTGTGCTCAGCTTCATGCCATAAGCCATTTGCAAACTGGGAACAATTTTACTGACCTTTCTCAGGTTTAGTGTTGATGCATAGGGAAAGTATTTTGCATGATCAAAGAACCTTTTAAAATGCTCATTATTTGTAGAACAACAGATGCTATATAATAAGAGCAATGACAGAATAAAATAATAGCTTCCAGAATACCTTTCCTCTAAGAATGGAACTGGCTTCTGTTTTCAACAATGGGCCTGAAGATTAGTTATCTCTGAACTTGTACAGAGGGCTTCCAAGCCATGATATGAAATGACCATCTTTTTAAAAAGAAAAAAAAATCTAGGGAGCCTTATTTTCCAAACTAGTAGCATTCAACTGAGAACCAGTGTGGTATAGTGGTTGAGTGCTGGACTATTACACTGGAGATCAGGGTTTGAATTTTCATTCAGCCATGGAAACCCACATGGAACAGTATTATGTTGATTACAGCTTTATTTTCCCTCATTAAAATCACTGAAGAGCAGTAACAGGTCCATTTCTTGCTTGACAGTTGCATAGCTTGCTTCACACCTTGGTTGCTACAAAGGCTATGATCTACATTTTAAAAAAAAAAAAAGAGAAATGGGACCCAGAAGAGCCAGCCAAAGGTGAAAATATGCACCAGATGGCACGGCTACAGTTCAAGTAAAAGCCAACCAACTGGGCAATATGGTAACTGTATGTTATACGCTTTCACAATCTTATTCATTTGGCTCTCCGAGCACTGGTATTCCTTTAACTTTTCCATCTCCACACTTTCTTCCATACCTTATTGGGAGAATGCAGATCTCATATCTTTGCTAGAGCCATTTCTCATTGGTTTTCCTGTTTTGTTGCTAGCTGTGCATATTGTCATGTTTTGGATTAATATTTCTGGATTCTGGCCAACAAACGAGTTCTTAAACTTGATAAGACAGCAATGAAATTGAGCCTTCTGTAGGTGTTTAACCCACAGAAGTGAAATGTGCTTAAAAGGGTAAGGGCACACAGAGAAATCTCAGCCTCCTTCACATGTGCCCTGCTCCCAACTTTGCTTCATTAAGCAGCATATTTTGATGTGGTCTCCTGCTCATATCTAATGGGACATGACTAAAACTCTTCATTGCACCAATAGAACCTCCCTTCCCATGAAGCAGAGTTTCTTGATCAGAAAGTTCTACACACGCAAATGTATGTGAGTAAAACATTCTTCAGGCCATGCCACTTAACCAAACAAGACTTGGAGTAGAGATATTGGTTGCATTGTTCCTTCTTCCTTTAACCTTTGGATCTGCATTTTTAAGGTTATTTCTGGTGACTCCTTGAAAGAGAGGCCAAATATACGGAATCTTTTCTTTATGCCAAACCCTTTGGAGTGATAGTTATAAGCTGCTGGTTTTAATAAAGTAGCTTAGAAAATTCCAACCCAATGAACATTGAATATAAATCAATGAATACTTTCTCCCTGTTATAGTGTCTTGAGGGATATTCTGCCATACTCTTTTCATAAAGTCTGAGTTTAAAAGGTGTATCCCTTTAACACATTTTATTTGACATAAAGGGCCTATAATTTCCTGACCTGATTGGTCTGTATTTGACTTACAGTCACAAATATCTAGTCTGGTTTGCTTACAGAATGCTAGGGTTTCTGTTACACAGCTAATGTGTATTACAATCAATAATATTTTTTAACAATGAAGGAGAGATTATTGTAGCCATTTTTGCAATGGTTTCTATCCAAAAAATATTGAACAAAACATGTCGACAGAATAGATTTGTACTGCTTTCCCACAATTTTTGAATCTTGGCTTAATTTAAGGATAATTTGGGTCATCAACACAGCAAATGCTTCTTTTTCATGACTACATAACTCTATAATTTTTATAGAATATAATTATACTATAAGTTATTTCCTACAAACTCATGAAGGTAATTCAATATGCAGCCTCAGAATGACTGATATAATTTTGTAATTTTTTTTTTTAAATGTAAGAAAATGTGTTCTTATCTTTGCTTTAGCTTTGGGTGCACTATCTTGAAAATTTGGATAAAGCACATTATATTTATAAAATGTAGATGTCTTCTGTGTGACACAGATATTGTTCAAGTGCCATTTTTGATTAACTTTCTTTAAAATGTTCTAGAGTGCTGTGACCAAGGAAAAGGATAGCTAAGATGTGGATGTCAGATGAGCCAAAACTATGTCTCATGAATGCTATATGGCTGTGTAGGACACGATGAAAGGGCAGAAATATCCTTGAGGGTGAAATACGGTGCACTGAGGCACCTGATGTGAAGGGTGTCATAAAAACTGTGGAATACTTAGTTTGGATGGGCTAATTTTGGGAGACAAACACCTTCAGAGTCTCCCAGTTAAAGCTGAACTTTAAATCTGAGAGCTTATCTTTCAGAGGTTTTGTTGTGAAATAAAGAAGAGTAGACAGAACTTAATCATTTTTTTTAAAAAAAGGATTTCTTAAGATAACACTGCATCTTATATTTTTTGTTTATGGTTGTTCCTTAAAATAACAATTATGTTTACGTAACATCCTATAGAAAATGTATGCATTCTTAACAGTATGCCAAACATTCAAAGTCTTTACACAAACAGGTTTTTAAAATTTATTTTAGCTATTTTTGTTGTTGTTGTTCAAAAAAAGAAAAAAAAAGAAAAAAAAGAGGAAAATATCTTATGATCACTGGTAAAAGTTAAATTAGTCTGGGTGGCAAAGTTCACTTATACCAACCATGAACTTTGTGGCTACCAAAATATATGACTTTTGAATTTTAACCAGAAAATCTGAATAATGGGTCTAATTAAAAATGAAAGAACAAAGATATAAACAAAATGTTTGGTCTAAATACTAATCAACATGGAACCCTTATTTAATTGGAATGAATAATTTAACCAGACCAGTAATAGAACTCTACAGAGACTGGAAAAATGTTTTAACAGTATTGGGGAGACAGCTATTGGGAATAAACCTGGAAAGGGGTTATTTTCTTATTTTTCTTCTGCTTTGCTTGTTTGCAGCATTTCTTTGGGGTTTGGGATGTACTGGACTCCTCCTAGAAGAAAGTGAAAATGTAATCTTTTACTGCTTTTCAGTCATTTATCTCTTGAATTTCTCTTTCTCTTTCTGAGCAGTTTCAAAGTCCAACTCTGAAGCAACTCAGGTCTTTCTTTTCTTCTGTTGCGATTCTGCATCAGCTATATTAGTACATATCTTAGCGGGCTTTTCCTAAAAAGCCATCTACAATTACTTGATTCTTCAGTCTTTGTGACTGAATTACATCAGGTGATCCTCTACATCTCAAGCTTAGTTGTTTTATATTTTGTTTTGAAACTCTTTGGTCTGCACTGTTACATGTGGTAGACACTGGATAAATTAATACATTAATGACCTGAACATAAATAAGTTCTTAAAATCGAGTTAGAAGTACATTAGTTTCAGGAGGCATTGCTTTGTCTATGGTGTCCCAGAGGTTCACCAAGTGCAAGTATGCATAACAAATATTCCACATATATTTTCATACCTCATATATGTTTTAGCATTGTTGTAACAAGGATCTAGTGGCATTTATATAAATAACATCTACTAACATGTTTCTAGTGACAGACATCCAGAACTTTTGCTCTTATGGTAGTGGAGATGGAGGACAGGAACTATTCTGCATCCATCCCTTTTGTTTAATACAGGCATATCTCAGTTAACAAAGCCTCTGTCCATGAAGCTTCTCTTTACAAAGGCTTTTGATGCCCATCCAGTCCTTCCTTTCCTCCTTGTTCTCTGTCTACTGGAAATTTACAGCAATATTGGCATAGAGAGAATAGCGAAGGAGGGAGATATTTGGCGTCAGGTTCCGTCTGCAAGCACATTCCCCTACCATTGTGATAGGAGTGGTTTTGCCCTCCCAACGCCATTGATGAAATACTATGACAGGGTGTGCTGTCATGCAGGACTGCACTAGGTTATTTAAGATGATGCTACCCTAATTCAGGCCCCTTCAACATCACTCACCATTGTGGGGTATGGAGGTGGTAGATTTTGGGATGATTAGTAAGGAAATGGCTGCCACCCTCAAGAAGACTGAGGGTGAATTTTGACTATTTTATAACTTTTCCCAAGGACTCATTGGTGCATTATGGTATTCCTGATGAGCTCTGTTGAGTTCATTACACTTTGCTTGATGAAATTATTTTTTTGGTCTGCAGCTTAGGTCCCAGGGTGCTTATAGTGAAGGCTGACATAAAGTCGGCATTCAGGCTCCTTCTCCTTCATCCTTATGACTTTAACCTCTTGGATTTTCAGTTTGAAGGGCAATTCAGTATGGAAAAGTTCTTACCCGTGGGGGTCTTTAAGGTCTTCAGTACATTTCTGGAGTGGGTTTTCCAAGAATCAGTGGGCTCCACAATGACAAAACATTAAAAAGATGGTTTTCTATTTGTCTCACTCAGTCCAACATGTATGCCACCATTATGGCACCACTTCAAGCCTTCATCAATTATTTGAGTATCCCACTATTCCCCAAGAAATCTGAGGATCCTGCCACATCCCTGATTTTTTTGGGCATTGAAATCAATGTATTGGCCCAGGTATGTAGGCTTTCCAAAAGTAAATTAGAGGTGCTTCAGGAAAAAACTGCCAGTCTGCTAGTCAGGAAATTGCCTGTTTGACAGCTGCAAGAGCTTCTTGGCCACCTGGCTTTTCCTTATAGGATCATTGATAGCTGTTTTAGGACCCTTCTACCCCACATCATCATGTCAGGATAATGCAGGCTATCTTTCAAGACATATTAATGTGGCTTACGTTTTTTGAAGACACAGATATTTCAGGGGACAATAGGTATCTTATCCATGGTCAACTTCTTGGTATAATTAGGGTATCACCAGGGATTTGACTCCTTTGAATATTCCCTCTTATGGTAGTAGTGAACATCTGGCCTACCTTCCTATGTGATACCACTATCTACTTCTGGTATGACAACTAAGTTGCTGTTCAGGTGATTTATTCCTAAACTTCCCGATCTCCAAGGATGATGAAGGCCCCAAGGACTTTTCCTGTACAGCATGATAGGTTCAACATCCTCTCAGTATCTTATCTCAGTGCTGACAATTCCATTATGGACACACTTTCTCATTATCAGATGGACCACTTCAGAATTTTGGCACCAGAAGTTAGGGATAAGCAGGATGTTGTTCCAGCAGCACTGTGGAACCACGGATATTAGAAGTTGTCCAAGTGATAGCTGCTTCACTGATTCCCTCCACTAGACTCAGTCTCAACAGGTGTCTCAGGGAGTTCCATGCTTTTAGAGCATGTGCTCAGCTGCCATAGTCCTGGCTGTCTCCTTTGGAGCATTTGCTACCTTTTGCACTTTGCTTGGAAGACAAGGCAGTGAGAACCATTTTAGGTGCTTTCAGAGCCCTTACATTTAAGGCCAAATAACAGTGCTTTCCTAAATGCATGTCAATGTTGGAAGCTTGGGTGAACCTGCATCCTCTCCATCTTGATTCCCAAAATCTGGTTGCTCCTGATGTCATACAGAACATTTTATTTCTTTTCTAAGTTACCTTAGATACCTTATTTCTCTGCATCTGCATTGTTGGCATTTTTTTGTTTTGTTTTGTTTTGCAGTAATAGGATGTCATGGACTTGAATGAGTTCCTCACTGCTTCCAGAAAAAGCAGTGCAATTTCCTTGCAAGATGTCAGTGTTGCAGAAGCTTAGATGTCTGTCACCTTGAGACTGACCAGCATGACAAAGGGCAGTTAATTAAGCTCTGTAAAGATGCCTCCCTGTGCTGCTCTCCAGTTTGCTGGAATATTGATTCAGAAGAGGCAAGGAGTTTGGCTTGTTATTCTGTCATGCTCATAAGTCCCCGTTAACACATTGCCAGCTCTATGTGGTGCTCCACACATAACTACTCCTTGCACTACTTCTGTTGCTAACTTCTACTCCTTTTTCTTCTACATTGGGGACCAAGGCCTGACCAGGTCCAGACTGCTTTCCTGGGACAGTCTCATTTTCAGGATACAGAATTATGCTGCAGCCTCTGGCTTTGGATTTCACCCCCCTTTGGTTCCCCACTGTTTTGTTTTTTGGTTTGGAAGCAGAGGAATAAGGTAGTCTGAGTTGGCCCCTATTCTTTGGCATTTATCTGCAAAATCATCCCCTCTCTATTTGTTGTTTCTGCATCTTGATGAAAACAATTTGATATTACAGGTTTGGTGCTCAGTCACAGTGTTCAGAATGATTTGGCATGCATCAACATTGCAGTACTAAGACTTTATCCTACTTGGGTTGAGACACCGGGATGATGGATGTGGAGAGTTTTGTCATGTCTTTGAACTCTTTCTATCCTACCAGGGTTGACAGCAATCTGGCAGGATAGAAAGAGTTCAAAGATGTGACAAAAGGCATGTGTGTAAATGGATTACTCAAGTTGGTGGGACTTATATTTATCAACAGGACATTATTCATGAAAGGCCATATCTTTATTCAAGAGATGGTGTTCTTTTGTCTCCGGCAGGTTAATATCTGCACCTTGGGAATCTGCAGTGTAGTCTCCAGCAGCTGCTGAGTCTTTGGGATAGGCAAAATCATTCTTGCTCACTTTGGTGGTGAGGTGCAGGCACTTTATTTCTATTGATTCTCTTTGATTTTTTTTTTTCTGTTGGCATCATAAGGTGAAGGAATTCACTTATTTCCCTATAATTGCTGACTTGCTTGATGGGAAATACAGAGTGAGTTTTTGTCCCAAGATGATTTTCCCAGGAGCCAGTGCCAACCATTAACACCTGGGAAATCCCTTGGGATACTCTGATCCCTTCATGAGATCAAGCTAGAATGAACCCCAGGGTCAACACTGTGGGTTTCAAGCATGGAGATCTCTGGTTGGAGAATCTGGATTAATCATATTTCCACATATAGATTCATGCCTGTATGCCCCATTGACTGCCACATTAACCGATTCTTAAGAGTTAATAAAGATATGGCCTTATTTCACCAGTTCTTGTGTCTGGCATTGTCATTTGGATGAGGTAGCAAGAACATTCCCTCAGCCTTATGGTAAAGTGGTTTTGCCCTCACCAAGCCATTGGCCAAATGCCATGCCAGAGTGCACAGTTATACTGGTGTTATGCAATGCTGCACTAGGTTATTTAAGACAGCACTATCCTGACTCAGACGTTTTCACCATTTCTGTTCCCCATCCTCCTGCCTTTATGTAGCAAGTGAATTTCCTGTGGCCTTTTTTTTAGCTGAGCAGGAATTTTTTGCCATGCAATGTTTGGTTGGAGATAACCATTTTTTTCTCACCTACTTTATGCTATATAATGTTGGAGCCTGATGGCTACAGTTTACTGTTTGGCTGGTTGGCTGTGGTTGTGTGTCACAACTGGTAGGGTGCAGGCACTTTGTTTTTGTTGTCTCTTTTTGAAGGCTTTTGGTGACACCACAAGTTAAAAAAGGTCACTCATTTTGCTATCATAATCAACAGGCTTGAGGAGAGATTTATGATAGGTTCTTGTCTCAAAACAACTTCTTCAGGAAACAGTGCCAACCAGTGCCACCTGGGGGAATCCCTTGGGAACTTCTGATCTCTTCATGAGATCAAGATAGGATGAACTACAGGATCTACACTCTGGTTTTGGAAGTAGAAGGCTCTAGCTGGGAGATCCAGATTAACCAAGTTCCCACATAAAAATTCATGCCTATTTATCCAGTTGGCTGCCACATTGTAGATTCTTGGAATTTATAAAGTTGTGACCTTATTTTACCAACATGTCTCAGAAGAGGCAACTGTCACTGTGAAGTTTTACTCAATTCTGCCAAGACATAAAAGTTTTTTGGTGATCCTTTAAAAAAAAAAGTAATTTTTAAAAGTCACATAGCATATACACACATCAACCATCTACCTATTTATCTATTATTTGGCAGGCACAAAATCCTTCTAATGTACAATGATGCTGGCAGTATCCATTGTCAATTCTGACAAAGAGGACAAAGGTAGGATTCCATTTGGGATAGCCCACAAACCCCAGTTAGGATCCCACAGTCAATGGGAGGCACAAACCTTCATATCTCCCAATCTTGACTCAAGAGTTGGGATTACAGTTTGAGTGGACAGTCCCCAAGTCATTCTGATATGAAATGGGCCGTTTCTGGAAGAATGGCTGGTGCACATGCTTAGTCATAGCAGTTATGTGCTCAAAACAGAAGATGACAATAAAAATCTCTCACAGTTGGCTGAGTTGGTCAGCAGCGATTGAAAATGTAATCCAAAGAAATGTGAGGAACCAATTTCTTACACTGCCCTGTTGTTTTTTGTTTGTTTTTGTTTTCTGACAGTATATGGGCATGAGACAAATTGGTATAAATTACAATAATTTAAGAATAATTTCAGGGTTGTTTTTTTTTAAAAAATCTTTTATTCACTGTTGTATGGTAACATATGATATTACCATTCATTCAATATCATTTCATGTTATCCACTCATTTTTAGAATGAATCCACCTTGAAATGCTGTATAAAAGTGATGCTTTATACTCATTGAAAGTGCATAAAAATTGTAAAATGTGCAGCAACAACTGACATAACTTCTAAGGAGTATGGGCCTACATATGAGTATATAGTGCTTCGTACACAGAATGATTTCATGTAAACAGATGTGAATAATTCACTTTTAGATGTTCAGGTTAAACATTATCTGGATTAAAAATTGGTGACTTTGGTGGTTATTAACTTTTGATCCAATTATGATCAAAAAAAGGGAGGAGTGGGGGGCAAACATGTTAAAGTTGTTTTGGGGCCCCATTCTCAGGGAGCAAATGCATATTTAACATATATTTAATTGAAAATCTACCATTTTGCAGCTACTGATGTAGGTGGTCAACAAAAAGTTTCTGTGAAATCTCCATTTAAGCTATTAGTGTCCCAAATGGGTCAGAATCCTGCTGGTGTACCACATTATAATATTTTCAGGGTCATACAGTAATGGCAAGGTAAAGCAGACAAAATCCATTGGTTTTGATCAGATTGTGCCTCCAACAGCTTTTACTGCCTTCCTGGCTACTGCCACCATAGCCTAGACAAGTGTTGTTAGGCCAGCCTACTGCACCAATAAAAGTATGGCTATAGAATGTCACTGATTCTAGGATAAAGTTATAATTCAGTGCTAGTGCTTTTGGATCTAGAAGATTCCAGTTCAGTCCCTGGCATTTCCAGACAGGTCTGTGGGATATCCTGCTTAACATCATCTCAGAATCTGGAAGACTGTTGTCAATAATTGCAGAACAGTTATCTGTAATCGGATCCTTCTTGGAGATGATGGAATCTGTATTCCAACACAGTTGGGTGATGCCACGTGAGGGAAAGGTGATACAGATGATATCGAACTAGACCACACTCCATCGTCTGCTTCATATGTTTGTGATGTTGGATCTCAGACAGTGGCCATCCATTATAGCTACAAGGCCAGATAAGACATTGGTTCAACCCAGGACAGCAATTGTCATTCAAATTGTTATTTATGGAAATGTGAATTCTGAAGTATTATTTATTTTCTTAATTTAGTGAAACAAACTATGACTTAGGAAAAGTAATGGAATTTATAGGTAATAATAATGAAGAGCGCTTATTCTTCAGTACTTCTGAGCTGCAGCATCTGGTATTTCATCACCTTGGCAGCAGGCTTACAGAAGTGTCCATTACAAATTAACCCACATCCAACCTATCGAGGTAACACTTTGCAGTATATGCCAGGGCTCTATGTAAGCTTCAGAGTTTAATGCAGATTTCAAAATGACTGCTTTTTTCACAAAAAATGATAAACACATAATTCTTTGCACAAAGCATTAGAAAATACTGTGATATTTTATTATTAAAAATGCTGCTGAAAAGTTTATACATATGTGTCCAGCCATATATATCTTCTGTCCTTACTTAAGGCAAAACCAAAAAGAAAAGAAAATGCAGAAACAATAACAAAAGAAACCCTGCGTGCCTCTTAAGGTCAAGAAGAAGAGTCTGGGAAAGTTCTTTTTTCTTTTCTTTAAAGTATACTTTGTTGTTATTATTATAGAATCCTATGAAGAGCCTAAAAATTTCCATTTATAAATCATACATCTGTCCAGACGTATTAAATTATTAAAGTGACATCATCGTCATTTTTTTTTAAAAGCTAAAATCATTCACTTACAGAAACGGTTTTACCCAAATGTCACAAGCCTGACACAGTACTGTACATATTGCTAGCAGTAGACAACTGGAAGTACTAAACAAATACCGTAATTCACATAACAAACTTACCCAACTGATTTAGATGCCATCACTTTTCTTTTCTCTTCTTTTTCTTTTTCTTCCCCCCTCCCCATCATGAAGAATTGCTGTGTCTTAGTGGAGGCAATGTGCTGGTTGCGATGATGGCACAGAATAGATCCAACTTTAATCACAATTGTAGCACAGAATAGATCCAACTTTAATTACAATAGTGAAAAGATAGGGAAAGGCTTTTATAAAAGAAATTTACTATTGGGTGAAAATTGGACATGTTAGCTCATTTAAATTTTCAAATGTAATCAAAAGGGAAGCACATATTCCTTTCACTTTCTAATGTAGTACAAGTCACCACTGCAATTTTTGATGGTGTTTGTGTTTTTGTCATGAACCTTCTTTCTCTGTCAGAAACAGCATGAAGCTGTGTGTAGCACAAAACCAGTGAGATGTGAAGGTACCTATAAGTTAGAATGTCATAAGCTGTCTATTCTAAAGGCAGAAGGCATCTAGTGTCAGATATTAATCTCTGGAGATGATAATACAGCAGTGTTGTGCCCTTCTCAGTACAGGGGAATAAAAATACAGCATATATCCTGGGAAAGATGTAATCTTGTGCAGAGCAACTCAGTTCAAATATCTTTGGTTACCATCTTAAACTTTAGTTTTTCTAATGTCAAAATATAAACCATTCTTTGCTTATTAATAACTCAGTTCTACCTTTATAATAGCTGGACTGTTTTAAAACTTTACACAGAGGTGTCAAACATTTTGTTGGGCTGGCACCATTTAATCTAAAAGTCCCATGGGATGAAAAATCAAGGGAAATTAAGGTGCTAACAGGAAAACAAAAATGTGTAATGTTTTTGAATAGTGAAATGATTCACTTTCTTCAAGGCAAATCATCTATTGTATGTTTGACCTTTTTCCTCCAGCTCCTCATGATATCCATCCTTTCTGCAGTGCAACAAAACTGACCAGCAAAATAGTGGATTTGGTTAAAATTACTGGGTCAAAAGATTAGATTCACCCAGATTTTTTTCCCCTTTACTTCATTGAAACCACAGTAAAAAGAACTATGCCTTGGCCATCTTGGCCAACTTGTGTATTTTTCCTCTTCAACCTTCTTCTGCAAACTGCTGGTATAGGCAGAAACTAATTTTCCTCAAGAAAGACTGGCTGAAAAGGCAAAAGAGGCCACCAATTTACCAAGCCTTTTTGTTTGTTTTTAATTCTTCCACTCTGTCTCTGTGTTGCAATATAATGAAGGCTAACACAAAAATTGGAAAGAAAAGAAAAAAGATATTTTTTTCCACAAGAAAACAAACCCAACTGTTTCCTATCTATGAATGCCTTATCATGCACGTGTGCAACCTGTAAAGGAAAATCTGGCAGGCCACACAGTCACCTGTCTCCTCTGCATGACACACCATGTCCTCCTAGAAATGAAACTTTAGGAAAAAATCTTTTGTCTTGGTTTACCACTAGTAATTAAGAAGAAAGTCCTCCTTTTGATCTGGGAGGAAACAGAGGTGGTATGACTAATGTTTATACACATAGATCACAACTCAAAGCACAATCTTTCTAAAAGCTCTTTTCAAACTGAAAACATCAATAAAAGCTTCTTTTTTAAACTCACAGCTATGTACAATTTCTGGGTTTTTTTACAAAGTTTCTTAAATATAGTTCAGGCTGGCAAGTCATCTCTTTGCACAGAACTATACGGATTTACTGCATAGTCAGTCCTATTTTTCTTAATAATAAAATCTTATTTCCCCATTCTGGATTACAGCTTCTTATGATGGGTAAAAGCCCATGGTGATGTCTTTTGTATAACAAGGGCCATTCATGGTATGGCACATATAGAACATTTTTTAAAATTTTATTTATTAAAAAACTGTACAGTCACTGGCTCTGTGTTCCAGAAGTTTCTGCTTCTGTTTGTTATACTCAGTACATATCCTTTTCTATATGACTTTCTTCAGGCCTCAACTCTTAACTTTCAATCAAAGTGGTTGAGATATTAAAGCGGTATCCTGATAGCAATGTACACATTTCACATTTCACAGGGTTTGAGAAGGTGATCTTTTTTTAGGATAACAGAGTTCCTATGGGAAGGAGCTGTAAGAAAATTATGTCTGCCTTTCTCTTTCACCTTTGTGTTTTGACAAGTTGCATGATGGAGATTATGAACTTTTAAATTTTTTTGAAATTTTCTTTTATATTTTTTCTTATTTTTAATCTTCCTGGTGGCATGGGGGTGGGACAAATGACAGAGCTATACCCTAGTGGTGGAATGTCCATGGGGCAAATTAGTACTGTTTTGTCCTCCGCTGAAGGTGTTGAAAGTATGCAAAGGCTGCATACCTGTTAATGTATTTGGAATCATGGTTATGGTGTTGGGTGTCATGAGTGGAATGTCATCTGGAGATCTTCGAAGAGTAAGGGTATAATCAGGTGGACAAGTGAGTCTCAGCGTGTCATGGGCTTGTAAGGACTCACACTCATGATCGTGCTCCAGCTGTTTCATCTGCAGGGACATAATCTCTTCATTCTGTATATGAGCAATATCGTTAGTTGTGTTCCGTTGAGGACTGGGGCGCCTGTGTGTCTCATGACGCCGCTTGTCTTTCTTATAATATAAAGCCGCAAATGCTAAAATGTTGAGGAATAACAACGATGCACCGACAGCAATGGTAACACTCAACTCTGTGGAATAATCTCTCTTGTTTTCTATAAGAACACTTGTATCCTCCGGGGATGTCTTCTGTGTATCTTTTGAATGCTTTGGATTGTTGCTCGGTGTCATTAAAGGGCGCTTGGTGGTAAACTTTCCAGGAGAACGCCTGGTGACATAAGGGAATGATGTCAAATCTGGAGGTGGCACCTTAGTTGTTGTGGAGACATACTGAAATATTTCATTCAAGTTGTGTAAATGTGGTACAAGTTCTAGCCAGAAAGCGACTTTTGTTGCTCGATAGTGATCCCGGACTCTGGGTTTCAAACCAATGTGTAAATAAAGTTGGTCTTTTGGATTATACTTAGACCAGGCCACTTCTTCAAAACGGTTGGGTTTTGTGTGAATAAACTTTGTATCCTGAGGAACAGGCTGGTTGGGATCCCTAAAAGATATACAAACAGAACAGTATTACAAGCAGTGAAAAATCTGAAAAGAAGTATATGCTTATGCATAGAACAAGCACTATAAATGATTGCTTTCATGGGTGATTTTTTTAGTTCAAAGGTCTTCAGATATAGGATAGGATATAATAATTTTAATGATGACACCAACAACAGCAACATGGGTTTATTGCACCCTGTGGACCAGACCCCTTGTTCAAATGAGAAACCTCGGATACCCTTTGTGAACTGGTGAACATACATGTATAAATGCTTATCACTGGAAAAACAAGATCAGTTAAGAAATAGAAATGAACCATGAACATGCAATTGTTGGAGTTTGGCCCTGAACCTTGGAACCAGAGAATGGGACCCACACTTAAATACACTGTCCCTGTTTCAAAGCATGCCCATCTCTCTTTCTAAATTGAAGAGAATGGAGGGATAATGAGGGAGTGAGAAGAAAACTGGAATTTTCAAGTGTAAAATGACATGGTTGAAAAATTGCTTGAAGAACTTGAGTAATCAGTGTGATTATTCAGAAAGTTCCATGATGGGATTCAGGAATGCATCATTAATTTTCTTCTCAAATGAAGCAAGGAGTAATTTTAGCAAATATTTTTTTTCCTGCTGAAGGAAAGCCCTCGAAAAGTATTCAACTTTCAAAGTGCAGTTTGTAGTTTGAGATTTGCAGTTCGGGACTTATTCTGCGCAGAAATTTCATGCAGTTGTTTTGCACACACACATACACAAACACACAAAAAGCTTTTCCTGCACAGAAAATATTTCAAAGAAGCAAGTTTCCTTATCAGAGAAAGCAGTTTTCAGTGACCATGTGTGATCCAAGCATGGAATATCCCTAATTGCAGCTGTTTCTGTCCAGAAAAGAACTTTTTCTGCACAGAAAAGCAGAAGATACTTTTTTAATGCAAAACTACCATATGCAAATTTTGTGCAGAATAACCTCCAAAGTATGAATATTCTTATCAGTCTAGCATTCTTTTCATCAGATTTTCTTGATACTAAAAAACATGTTTTCAATCATTTTTTTGATACATTTGATTTTTTTTTCATTCCTAGAGCAGACTCATCACTCCATAGTAATGATCAAACAGGATTACATCAGTGCAGAGATTTAAAATACTCTATGGTTTTCTCCAAGGGTGCAAATATTATAGATAATATCTAAGTGTGAATGCAGAACTCCTAGTAGCAACCCATCACTTCCGCAGTGGTGAAACCAAAGTGAAAATTAGAGGTGTACCAGAAAAAAGGGAGCAGAACTCCTGGTATGCTTTAGTACATTGTTTCACCATCATATTAAATGTCACTGAATTTCACTTACAGTTTTCAATGATGACAAAGGCAATATACTACAGAGAAGAAGGCATACAACTTTCAGAAGAACATTCTTGTAGAAAATTGGTTTAGAGACAGACTTCCTTTTCGCATGGCATTTGCCATGTGAAAGGGCCCCTCGAGCATCATGTGAATGTGAGAAGCAGTCCACACGATGCACTCACAATCGTGCGATGCTCCAGGATCTGGCAGGCACCGCTCATGCACTTTTTCATTTTCGGCTTTAAACCGAAAATGGTGCACGATCGCTCCTTGCTCCTTGCTGTGTGTGTGGAGCTCCAGAGCCGTGACACTCACGCTTCCTGCCCCTGGGAAACTCCCAGGGGCAGGAGCTGCACTGTGGAAGGAAGAAGTGGGGCTCTCATGTGAGTGGGCAGCAGCTGTGGAGCTGAAGAAACCAGGACGCGAGAGCCTCTCGCTGGAGGCTGCTCGTGCAATCCCCGCACCCCAGCTCCATGAAAAGATGTGTTGTGGAAAGGGCCAGAGAAACTTCATAGGAGAGAGAAGGGATTTTTGAAGTTGCTGATCAATGCTGAGCATCTAGATAGCAGGTTGAGCAGGCACACTAGTCACTTGTTTACTATCTGTTTTTGGAAATTGATTATATCATTCTTTTCTCTTTGAAGTAATCATTTCTAAGGCCCTTTTTGCATGGCATTTGCCATGCGAAAGGGTGCCCAAAGCATTGTGCAATTGTCAGAAGCGATCTGCATGACACACTCACAATCGCGCGACGCTCCAGGGTCTGGCAGGTGCCACTCGTGCACTTTTTCATTTTCAGCTTTCAGTGATCGCACATTGCTCCAGAGCCCCACGCGCATGTGCTGTGCATGCAGAGCCTCTGGAGCCATGGCAGTCGTGCTTCCTGCCCCAGTGCAGCCTGGGAAACTCCCAGGCTGCGCTGCGGAAGGAAGAGGCAAGGCTCTTGCACTACCTGCTTGGGAGCAGGCCGTTCGTGCAGAGCCTCTCGCTGGAGGCTGCTCGCACAATCCCTGCACCCCAGTGCCGAAAAAGGTAAGGTGCGGAAAGGGCCTAAAGCTGAGCCTCTTGCTCATGTAAAAACTTGTATTTTTCAGGGCAAATAGAAGTGACTTCCTAAATAGGGTTGCACCATCAACATCACTTCTGCATGATCTGTTGCACAAAAGTGGGATCCAATATTCCAGTGTTGTATGCTGGCATAATTTTACATTATACAACCAGTACAGGATCTCAGCCAGGGCCTATGATTACAATTAGCAGATCTACCAATTTTCCTCTGGAAATAGGACAAATACGTGTGAATCCATTTTGCTCAGCTTCTGTCTGTTGTTAGAGCCTCATGCTTTTTCCTCTGCTTCTTTTTGACATATTAGTGCCTTTTCAATAAAGTACCACAAAGCATAATGCATTACACTGAATTGCACTGAGGTCTCTTATGCTTTGTTTCCATGTGTGTTAGGTTTATGTGTTTCAGAAACTAGAATTTCAGTAATCCTTTCTGCTGAGTTCTAAAACTTGTCTGTGCCAGCACTGCAATTTTCAAAAAAATCCATAAGCACAATTAAATACTTTCAAGGTTTCTATGTTGTTCAAAAAGACTGTTTTTTTTTTTTTTAATTAGGGCAGGTAAAATTGCTATTTCATTTTTATAATAGCTTTCTGTTTATTTGAGTTTCAGATGACTTTCAAAAAAAAAAAGGGGGGGGTAAAATCTCCTGCCATTGGCAATATATTAAAACGGCTGAATTCTCCAATACAGAGCGAATATCAGTTTGTGAATTTGTCTCTTTTGTGCAGATTGTACACCAAGTTCCAAGGAAATGGTATTGTTGCTTTGCACTTAACTAAACTTAAATAGCATTATCTATTTTGAAGTGTGATTGTTACTATTTTGTAGGATATCAACACAGTAACTTGGGCCAAGAACATAGTACAGTTCAGCCTGTGCATTTGAGGGTTAAGCATTCACAGAGTTGATTTTTCATGGATTACTGGGGGAAAGGGATGGAACACGAGTTGGGTAGATGTGCACGGTTGCCCACTTGCTCACTTGTGAGATTGGGAGGGGAGGGAGTGAAGGGAGGGGCTGGGAGGAGTGAGGGTGTGTTTGTTCACTCACTCACATGAGGAGGAAGGGGATTGGATGGGAGGAAGGTGAATGTATGTGTTCATTCACTTGCATGGGCAGAGGAAGGAGATGGGATGGGCGTCTCCTATCTCCCTGCTCCCACTCTCTCATCCTGTTGCCTTCCCACTCTTACCCACATGAGTGAGTGAGGGGACACACACATGGCTGGGGCCAGCCACTCTATCTGTATAGGTACTGGTATTGTGTTAAATACAGTTTGGGGAGCTTATAATATTCATGGTTTTTTCCACTTTCACAGAGCTTCTTTGTGCCTAGCCTATGCAAAAGTGCAAGTTATTTCTTTTTGGAAATAATTCCACAATATATTATTTCACAAAATATTATTGCAAATCAGGGAACTAGAAGAGGAAACGAAGGAACACACAAACTCAGAAGGAAATGCTGATCAGTTCAGATGAATAAACTTCATGATAACTTGATCTCTTTGTAGCTAATGATGCATAAAGGAATCTTCATTTGTTAGATCAAGATCTGTAGATTCAGTATGTATCTAGCTACAGCCCAAAGGAAACATGGAAAAGTTACTTTTTTGGATTACAGCTCTCATTACTTCACATGATTCTGTCTGGGCATTATGAGAGTTTCAGTTAAAAATTATTGTTTCCAGGTTTCAATCTCTTGACCTTTCTGCACCTTACCTTTTTTGGCACTGGGGTGCAGGGATCGCGTGAGCAGCCTCCAGCGAGAGGCTCTCGCATCCCTGCTGCTTCAGCTCCGCATAAGCTGCCTGCTCCCAAGCAGGCAGCGTAAGAGTCCCGCCTCTTCCTTCCACAGCCCAGCCTGGGAGTTTCCTAGGCTGCACTGAGGCAAGAAGCGTGACCGCCGCAGCTCCAGAGCTCCACACACATGGCAAGTGCACACGGGACCCTGGAGCAATGCACGATCACGCACCACTTTCAGTTGAAAGCCGAAAATGAAAAAGTGCACGAGCGGCACCTGCCCTACCCTGGAGTGTTGTGCGATTGTGAGTGCGTCGTGCAGATCGCGCCTCACAATTGCTCGATGCTCGTGGGGCCCTTTCGCATGGCAAATGCCATGCAAAAAGGTCCCCTGTATTGATGGTATCTATTTCTTTTATTTTATTCTGTCTTATTGTATCTATATCCCACCTGTTTTCATTATTAAACTCATATTACATTCATATGTTTCCAGATAATATTCCATTTAGACACTGATTAAACTCAAGCTTATTTTCAGCAGGATTGTTGGGTCATGGGCCTACAGAGCATGGGCTGCATTTTCCATGCACTGCAATATTTTCTTTCAGTGGGACAGACATTTTGATGGGCACCTCCAGTGATTCTTCTTGCACAACAGTCAATATAAATATATGTTTCAATCTTTGACTAAAGCTGGATTAAAGCCTGAATCTTTTTATTTATGCATATTTATGTCTCAAATATTTATCTTTATGTGAATGATCTTTATAGACATTATATACACCTCACTGTCAGAGTATGTTGACTGTGGTGGAGGAGGAAGAAAAGGAGGTAGCAATAGGAATAGTAGTGAAGGAGAGGAAGAGCCTTGAAAGTTTAACAAATTAGATTATACTTGCACTTTAAACCTTGTTTCTTAAGCACAGTTTATTGCCATTCACACTTCCAAGCCCTCTAGCCAAAGTAGTCTAGCTGGGTAAGCATATTTTAAAAGTGCCCTTCATTACTCTTCTTGATGGTTTTCAACTAGACTTGATCACCGATGTGATTTTATCGATGTGCTTCTTAAATGGCTTTTAATTGATCATACCGACGTCACTTCATTCCAAAACATCTGATGACTTAGCCGAGGAGTTCCTTATAGAACAGCTTTTCCAAATCCAGTGCTTCTGAAATGCTGATTGACTGCACCTACCATCATCATTGACCACTGGCCTTGTGGGGCTGTGGCTAATGGAAACCTTAGCCCAAAACATCTGAAGGAAACCACTTTGAGGAAGTTTAGCATGGATATTAAAGAAACATAGAAGAAAAGATAAAACCTTGCAAGATTCTACAGCATAAGCACCATGAAGTCAAGCTGAAACCTCCCACAGCACCCTTATGAAATCATCCTTCAGCCAGGAGCTTAACAACCCTATCTTCCTGCTTGTTACATCTGAGTTCACACAACTGGCTCACCAGTACAGCATGGTTACTTGTATTGAAACCTGCTCATAAATCTGGGAGAATCAACAGCTCAATACTGGCTCTATCTGTTTTCTGGCAGAGGTCACCTATTAGGGTTACAAAAGCTGCTTCAGTACCAAAATTAGGCCTAAATCCATATTGAGATGGATTCAGGTATTCCATATCATCCAGAAGTTTTCAAACTTGGTACCTACAAAAGTGCAGCTGCTACCTCTTCCAAGACCTTACCCCCAAAAAGGAAAATGTCAACTAAATGATAGTTTGGTTGGCATTACTAAGGGGCAACAGCACAGTTAACAGTTTTCAAGTATCTGGGACCACTCCTTCCCTTAAAAAACCATGAATTACCTCTTGGAATCATTCAACTAATCATCTCAAGGAGGTCTCAACACACAGGGAGAGCAAAGATATAAAACAGAGGTGACCGCCTGCACCACTCAGAAACTTTGTCGATATCCTTGTGTTGTGCTACATGAAATTATTCTCATAAAACTGAGAAGACAGTGTTTTGGAGTTGTATCAAGAACTGCATCAAGCTTGGGGCAAATTTAGTTGAACTTATACTCAAAAGTGTCTGACCAATTTGTCACAACAGTAAAGATAGTTTTTAACCATTCACAAAAGCTCTTCTGGATTCAAGAAGTCAAAGAAACATAATTCCATAACCACAAACAGCTCCATCATGTCATATACTCTGTGCTGTTCAGTTACACTCTCAGTGAGATTTACACCATCTAATTTCTAGTCATCATCAAGTCTATTTCATGACCCATAGGAAACTGTCAGAACTCAATGGTGCCAAAGAAGATGCTTAGAAACAATGATGTCAATAGTTCATTCCATTTTATGATTCCATAGCAAGCTCAAAAACTTTGATAGAATGTCAGACAGAAACTACCCAAGAGCAGTTAGGAATCCTTCAGATTCCATTAGTCTTTTTTTTATGAAGAGACCATCTTAATTGTGCACCAAGACCTCTGTAGAGAAGAATGGCCAACGGCAATCTTAACTACATCAAGTGTTATGAAGTGATTTGGATACTACTTAAAGTGATCTAACCATAGCAGTGGAAAATTCCAATAATTTCAAGACCTTAGTCTTATGTTTCATTGAAACCATCAGGTCAAGGGCACATCCTGCAAATCTGCTGGACTGTTGATATGTGAGATAGACATGTTTGTTATGTCATTCATATACTCCCAAAGCTGCTCTCCTGAAATCTAGACTCTTAACATTTATCATGGATTCTAAGAATATGCTGTAGTATTCAGTGGATATTTAAGTATAAATGGATCAGAGTTAAATCAGAGTTATCTGTTTTTTGAAAGGGCTTAACAAATTTTAATTTATATTTGTCATTATCCTGTAATACTATTCTTATTCATTAGGCTGCAAACTCCTCTAGCCTTCCCTAATCAGGAGATAAGAGGTTGCATTCAGGCCTTGGATGTTTATTTCTTAGGAGGAACCCTGTAGAAAGTTTCATGTTGTATCTCCCTTTAAAGGGGTGACAAACACTTAAAACAGGAAAAAATGGAGAAGGTCCTTTTGTCTCATAGGTGGAGGAAATCAAGCAGAGGGAAGGACTGAACAAAACCTATTTTAAAGGATGAGCAATGAGAAGGATAATAAAACAGTGAAAGGGTGGGGAGAAAGATAAAAGAACAAAGGAAAGAGAAAGAACACTGGGCTATTAAGACATTTCCAATATTTGCAAAGCTCATATTTCTGCATTTCTTTATATAAAATAGTAACAATTAAACCATTTCTTTAGTGATAAACCCTTATTCTTGCTGAAACTTTTGTTGTGTGCAATAAAATTTGTGGCATACAATGATATAAACCTAGGAAGCCGCCTTACACCAGGTCAGACCACAAGCAAACTAGCTCAGCATTGTCTTTACTGCATTGCAGCAGCTCTCCAGTATTCCCAGTCCTTCCTGAAGGCACCAGACATTGAACCTGCACATTTCTGCACACTAAGCAATTTCTCTACCACTGAGTTGTACTTCTTTTCAGATGACTCAGCCAAGCAACCTTTCCTTTATGGTGTATCAGCTTGACAGCTTTGTATATGCAGCATGACATCATCTTTCAGACATCTTTGTTTAATGTCTCCTTTCTAGATCAAAACTAAAAGCCTCCTTCATAGTATGTTTTCAGAGGGTGACTGGATCCTTTTCTAATTAACTCTTTTCCACAGATAGTATTTAGAACTACCAATTCCTAGGTAGGAAGTGATACCACCATCATGCAAATAAGGATGAGAAGAGTTTTTACAAAATTATTCTTCATTATTAGTGAGACAGCTGTTAAGAAACTTCTGAACACTATGAGATTCCTCGTCTTGTGTGCAAGAATGAGACAAGCTCTACTACCTTTCTCTTGCTGTTGAGGGTTACAAAGTTTGTTCAAAATGTCTCTCCTTAGGAAACAAAGGACATACACACAGTGTACACAGAAGGACTGGCTTGTTTGCTACTGAAATTCCAACAACTTCTCTGATGCTTCTCATTTTTGAAAATCTGTGCAATAAGGCAGCAGTTTTACACAATTCATTCAAGATGCATACTGGCAGAAGATATCTCACCATCTCCTGAGTGAGGAATAAAAATTATGTAGTTTCCAGTGTTGTGCATGGAATAAGACAAGTGGGGATTTGCATCCCTACTTGCAAACAGCAACATCACAAGCTATGAGGAAACTTGTGGAAAAATTATTTGTCTCCAAGAAAATGTGCAAATATAAATTAATTCTAAGCTGAGGCAAAAAGTGCATTGATCAAATATAACACATCCCAAATTTTTGTAAATGAAAAAAAAAATTATAGAAGTATGCATAAAAATATATGTTTTATGTTAGATAATCTGTATGGTTGTTACTTAATGAGATTAAACAGGCCTTTTCTAATAGAGACTTCATTTTTTTTTGTTCCTAAGCATATCAAAGAATAAATCTGGAATAAACAGGAAATAGATCATCAAAAAAACACTTGTTTTTGTTCATTACTGTCCTACTTGGTAGCATATCCCTCTGTCGCAACTCATATTTTAGCTTCAGTTATACAATAGAACACAAAACACAATAAAAGCCTTGTGTTTTCACCATGTCTTTTGACATCTAGTGATTTTGCAACACTGACCTGTCCATGAAAACTACTTCTGACAGTAGGCCTATTAAACTTTGTTGGTTTTTAGGCAGCTGGAGGTCTGTGGCAATTAGAAGAGCATGACTGGCCGCTGAACAGTAATTGTAGTGTAAGCTTCTGGATATTGCTTCCTTCTGACAGTCATTCACAATGTCAGAAGCATGAGATTTTTTTTAATGGAACATTAAGTGTTGAAGACTCCATCCATGGGAATTTCCTTATTTTAGCCTCATATCCAAAAACATCTACTAGGCTTTGGACAGCAAACCAGGGAAATTTAGTTATATCCTTAAAAAGGCAAACAACTGTGACAAGAAAAGGGTTCTTGCAATTGTGGACCACACCGGCAAAAGAAAGATACGTTCTGTATACAACATCGAGAATTCATTCACAGAACTTGGAAATCTTACCTTTTTGGACTACAACACCCAGAATCTTCCAGCCAGTTGCCAGCAGATTTTGAGAACTGTAGACCAAAAATGTATTGTTTCCAAACTCCACATATCCCTACCTAGGTGAGGAACAAGTTTTTCTGAAGCATAAATAGCTTGTGGTTGGAACAGGGAAGGGGTGCCTGTGCCCAATATGGATGAGGTACCCACGCTGTTTGGTTCACAGACTATGCCAGTCTTCCAGGCTGTGTTGCCACTGAGACATCACAAACAGTGTCTGTTACTTTCTCTGGAAGAGGCAACAATATATCTTTATTTATTTTATTCTCATGTATTTTATTCTCATGAATTAAAAACTTCAGAGGTTTCCTGGGTGAGATTTAAAAAAAAAACACCTTGGGGGGCATTATTGACAATGGTGATTTTACATTTCGGGATTTTTTTGTCTTGTTTTTACAAAAGTAATTGCTTGTGCTAAAAAACAAGTTTGAACAAAAAACAATGTTTTGTACAGAAAACTACATTTTGCACAAAACACTTTTTATTTTTTGTTAAGGAAGCAACGATCTCACGCAAATAGCCAATGCTTTTGTGCAAGAAACTTTCTTTGTACCTTTCTGCAAAAGAAATAAGATGGGAGGAAAGCACTGATCTTTTCTTTCTCACTCAAGGATGAAAAATCTTGCAACAGGATTTTGTGGCTTTGTTTTGTTCTGCTTTGAGGCACATCAGGGTATCTTGAAGTATTTTGAAGACAATCCTTCTCATGGAGGACAAGAACAGTTGTGAATATTTTGGTAGGGTGTTTTTCCTAACCCATCCACTTTTTCACACAAACGCATGCACACACACATGTGCACTTTAATTGGTGAGACCACTGATTAACCTGAGAGATGCACATGCAGAGACATGCGGACTAGGGATTTCTAATAGGCACATTTGTTGTTGTGTGCCTTCAAGTCATTTCCAAGTTTATGGTGACCCTAGGGAAAACCTATCATTGGGTTATCTTGGCCAGATTTGTTTGAGAGGGCTTTCTTCTGAGGTTGAGAGAATGCGTCTTGTGCAAGATCACCCAAAGGTTATACCCTGGTCTCTCACAGTCCGAGTTTAACATCCAAAATGCTACACCGTGCAGAGCAAAAATTCAGCTGAAAATATCAACATCCCTCCCCCACAAAAGGCTTGATTTGTGGTAGAATATCTTAAGCTCAGTCATTTAAAAGTATATCATATATGACATTACTCTGAAACAACTAGTTTCATATCCATGCTGCATTGCTTTAGATGTGATATAGATAATTTATATGATAAATAATAACCCTTTTTTCTGGTGAGAATCACATGGGCACGTTGGTAGTTCCAGTAGAGATTTGGAAAAGAAACATACAATGCAGTGGTCTGAATGTCTACTTAGAAGTAAGTCCAGCTGTGTTCACTGGGACCCACACCCAGGTTAAGTGTGCATAAGATTGCAGCCAATCTATATTTTAATGATGCAGTCCTTCCTGCTGGATGAAAAGAACACAATGAACATTAAGAGTTCTTTAGAGGTGTCCAGTTTAACTGCTAAATTACAGAGTGCAACTGCCATGCCAGACACACTGCTACACTTCAGGCCATCAAGCTAAACCAATGCCCTAAGACTATTCACAGAAGAACCAAAATCATTCTCATGGACCAGAGTAAGTTAGGCTATTGTATCACATGTGTGAGAGGATATTGATTTGCAGCAGAGATGTTCCAAATGTTGGCCACATACACTACCATTAATGGATCACCCACTACTGCTTGTTTTGTTAAAAGGCAGAATCACACACTTGCAAGCTTCTAGTAACAGCAATTCTTCTTCAAATCAAGAAGAAGAGCTTTGAACCACTGTCAGCACCACCACTGTAAACCTCTTCTGCTTTGGGGGAAAAAAGCCCCACAAACTTCCACATTTTGGTATTCTATGTCAATCAAAATTGGTCCACCAAAATTATTCACCTCCTTTTCCACACACACACACACACACACACACACTTCAACTAAATAAAGCCAGAAAGACATCACAATTCTTCTCTAGAGCAGGTGGAATTTCAAGGTCATACAGTTCTAATGCTTATTTTCAAATCAGAGCAAGTAAGTAAGAGGAATATTTGCTATAGTCAGTCTCATTTCTACCAAGTAATCATATTAACAGTTGGGCACATGGCGAAATGATTAATGACCCTTCCTAAACATTTGTGCTGTCTTTAGGAAGTATGGTATAAATTCAGACCCAGGAGACACTACAAGTTTATGTACACCCTGCTGAAATTAGCTCTCAAGCAGGCAGCCTGTGGAAAACTGCTTGAAATTATGAGTAATACTGACAGATGGGATCAGGAGGGAGCTTTTTTAATCCTTAGATAAATGTAGGAGTCTAACTTGTTAACACACTGCAGGAATAATAACAACAGTAATATAAATAATAAGCAGATAGAGGAATTCTTGACACCCTGGGGGGGGTGCATCCACACATTTTAACATCTACATGCTTTGTTTTACAAGTTTTAATTGTGTAGAAAAAGATGCAGCAGCATCACTTGGTTGAAAGTTGTGTGGCTTGCCTGCTACTCTAGTATGACCATTCAGATCAGTTCTCTTTTAGTCCATCAGAACATCCCAGTGCCAAGAATTTCCCCATTGACCATTTAATCTTAAATATCATTGCCCATTGCTGCCATGCCACACTGTCCATCACTGACATACAGTGAAGCATATGTGTCGACCAACTTCTTGACAATAATTTAACTACATTCTAGTCTACAAGGAGGTTAGCTTGATATCACCAAGAGCCTACCATGGCAAAAATCCATTAAATTATCCAATGAAAGCATTTTCTGCCCATTTGGATCCCCATCCTCTTTTCTAGAGGACTCTGTCATACTGCCTGCTTGTTTCAAGCAATTCTTCTCTGAGTATAGACTGGGAATGGGGCTTTAAAATTAAAGCTAGGTTCAGAGACAGTGTAACTGTGAAAGTAAGGTGCACTGGCCCACTCATATGAGAAGACACCAGTCCTTCTATGCTACTTACAGAAATCTCTCCAACCCTCTGACAAATTTGTTCATAAATTACACACAGTGCATGACCTACTGATACAGTACTCTTCTAGCTCAAAGCAGCATTCTGTGTTCCAGAGAAACTTCACCATATGCAAAAGGAACAGAGCTCTCCACATGCTCCTTCCTGTTTCTCAGACATCTCAGGGTCTAGGCAGGGTGTCAGATTCTCCTGTACTTACTAGATGCCTTAGATGGGCATTACTTCCTACTTCTCCAATCACAAGACACTGAAAAGTTCCATGTGGAACCTGGGGGAGCACACCTAATTAGAAATAAGAAGGTGGGCAGTTCCTTCATTCTACTGAATCCCTCCATGGTAGCATTGCCAGACCTCATGGCCTGAGAAGTCTCCAGTTTTCATTGGTCATCTCCAGGTGGGAGCTGAGGATGAAAATTATCTAGTTTTGGCAGGCTCGACTCCAGGTAGGAAGAAAAGGCTGAGGGCAGATGGAAGCCACCTCAGCCATTAAACCAGTAGCAGGCTACAATTTGCAAGCATTCATTGATTTGTTGCTGTAACTTGCACTCTCCAAGAGGTTAACGTATTTCTTTCTTTCTTCCTTACCAGTTGTTGTGGTGCCAGGACTCACCCTTCACTCCACATTACATCCACCTTCTGGCTAGAAGCAAGAAGGATAAACCACATTGTCCTAATCCCATCTTCCAAAGTAAATGAGAAGGAATAACCACCTTATTTCACATGGATTTGGGAACAGCCCCTTATGTAGGATTTCTGTTTTAATTTTCAAATGGAAAATACATTCTGTGTGTGTGTGTGTGTGTGTGTGTGTGTGTTTGAATAGCAAACTGTGAGCAACTTTGGATATTACTTAAAGGATAACACTTAACACATCATCAGGGCTTTCCTTGCATGTCAGATTTGGGCTGAAACCTCATGGCTTTGGATAATCCTAAATTGGGAATACTATTCCCTGAGCAATAGAGAGACAATGACAACAAATCCTCTCACTCTTATGTTTTATTGTGCTGCTTCTCACCCTGAATAATCTCAGAACAACAGAGTTGCCAGGTTGGATAAGGGATGGGGCTCCTGGACCTTTAATCCTGAACAAATTGTGGAGCAAGATGAGGTACCACAAAACTCTGTTAAGCAACACAAAGGTACCTGTCCTCTTTTATCTTCCAAACTCCAGCTTTCAGCCAAAGCAGTTATAGGGGCTCTGTCCCATATCCAACCTGGCACCCTGACTGAACATGTATAGAAATGAATAGCTGTTGTGGGCTGCTTGTGTACAATGTATATTTTAGATGGTGGGGTATCACACTGCAAAATGGTAGCAATTTGATCCCATTTTAAGTGTCATTGTTCCATCCTATGGAATTCTGGGATTTGTAGTTCATTGATGTACTTAGGATTCTCTTACTATTGCACTAGAACTCTCTAGCTACTATAATTGCATAGTGTGTATATACCTGCTGCTCACTGCCTTGCTGGTGAAGCACTACACGGAGGCCCAAACTAGGAGATTTTCCTTCTATTAGCCCTACCATTAACTCATGTACTGATCAGGCAGCACAATCAGTGAAGGTGGTTCACTTTTCTCTTGCACTAAGTTGCTTTTTTCCTTCTTTTTGTGCTGTGTCGCTGATGTATTTGGTCAATGTTATAGTGAAGATGTAATCTTTTTCTTTAGAGTGTTGTTGTGATGCAGTCATGTTCCTTTCAGTGCAGCCCATGAGTGCACTGACTTAATTCTCTCTCCCACTGCCATCCCTCTTTCATTTCCTTTTATGTCCTGTCTTACTTAGATTGTTAGCTTGAGAGCAGAGAACTGTCAAATTAACCATTTGTATGCCACTCTGGGAGTCTTTTGGCTGAATGTCTTGCTATAAATACTCTAAGTAAGTAAGTAAGTAAGTAAGTAAGTAAATGAATGAATAAATCCCATGTATTTTACTCAGAAGTAAGTTCCACTTTATTCAGTGGGACATAACCCACACCCAACTTTGCAGAAGACTGGAACCTTGGCAATGCATCTAGATTTCATTCTTAATTAACTCCTCATTCTCCAGGAAATGAAATTCCTGGAGCCAGATGTCTTGGTCAAGGAATAGCATGGTAAGTTGTAGAACTGCAGGGGGTGTAGGGCTGCTGAAGGCCAAGCTACACACTTTTTTTTTTCATCAATCAACACCAAGTGTGCTGCACCAAACATTATTTTCTTGTAACTGTGGTTGCTCAAAACTGTCTCTTCGAGGCTGAATTCTGCTGCTGCCAGACTCTTACTCTAAGGAATGGAAGACAAAACCTGCATGACTGTAAGGGATTGTCAAGATGACATACCTTTTTCTTCCTCAGCACAGAACCAATTGTGACAGCACCTAGCCCTTCTGAATTACTATTCATTTGTTTAGTTAAATGGGATGTATTTCTCAAGTGTATTTAGGCCATTTGGGGGAGGAGGCTGGGTAGCAAATAAGATGTAATTGGCTACATTTCTGATGACCTGCCCCCTGGTTCTGCTTCTGATTATCCCATCATGTAACCCACCAGCTTCTGGGTTTCCCAGCTAACACTGAGTAGGTTACAATTTAGTTGAAAGAAAGGAGGCTAACTGTATGATTCAAAGGAAAGCAGAGCGCCTCCTGCGTTTTTAAAAGGATATTTCCTTTCCCATTTTCTTTACTGTATCAATTAGTTATTTGATATGTTGTTACTGTTGTGCAAAGTGTACCATGTATGGTATACCTCTTAAGTCCATAATTGCTATAAGAGCTTCTTAAGTCTATGGATGTGTCTGTGGGCACAGCACATTTCTCTGGAATCCTGGACACTTCTGAATGCCATTCTCTGCACTGCAGTAGAGCTGCAGTTCTGAGCGACCAACCCTGCCATTAAATGTACATTGGAAAGGTTTACAGGCCTTTGGTTTGCCACAAGGGCATTTATTTTAGCTCAATACTGAGACAAGAAAAAAAGAAAAGAACGAAAAATTAAATTTCTAAAGCAAATCTAGATGGACAAATTCTGCTTGTTAGAGTTGTATGTGCATGGAACATTTTGACAGAAAATGTTTTCCTCATCTTACATTCTACTGCTTCTAGTTCTTATTTGCCTTCATAGTTTTCTTTTTAATTTTTAAAATTGGACACATTAACTTTAATTCTAGTCAAAAGCTTAGGTAGGCAAGGAGCCTCTGAAATTCTTCTAGATCCACTTCTTCCCCACACTTCCCTTTACTTTAAGGCAGGCAACTAGGTAATTCTGTAAAGGAGGCACAAAGGACTTGTTTGATCTACATTATACTTTCTTTTTCCTTCACTGTTCTTTATAGCCTTAACCTGAGGCCTTTGGCTTTTGTGAACATTCATGGCTTAATAACTGCACTGTTTTTATGTGAAATTCAATGCATCATTCTTCACACTAGGCAGCAAGAAAATACAATGGAGGGAAGAAGTCTTAAAATAGACAGAAAAAGGTCTTTAGGAAACAAAACAATTACAAAGATGGATTAACCATGAACTCTGGCTTATTATAATATGAATCTTTATCCTTGTCAATAGAGTGCCTTTACACTGCAAACTTATATAGCTTTACATTCTTGGCCATTATACTTTTATTACTGAGAATATACTGTACCACCTCCTTCTAAAACTATGTTACCCCAAAGGTCCCAAAAATACTTAATGATTAAAGCAGTGTATGCCCAGCAACTGAGTCAGTATAGGTGGGTGTTAAACGCGCAGAACCACCGCCCATCAGTGCCACTGAGTGCGAAAGGTGTACCCAAGCCTTGCACTCATGGGCTGCCTAGCCTGACACCTCTTTGTGATCAGAACTGAACAGCCAGGTAGATCTCGGAATCAAGCCAGGGCCAGGACAAACGGGTCTGCCTAAGTTCTTCCTCTCTGGGAACACAGTCCCTTCTTCACTCTTGTCCCCCCTTGGCTTCTTCCTTTCAGGACTCTCCTCCTCTACTGCCTTCCTTAAATCTGCCCATCTCCCAGATGTAAGGATCCGCAGTGATTTCTATTTCCCAAGACTGTGGTACTGTTGGCACTAAGGTCGAGACAATATTATTGGTAGTGTGTGTATTCCAGGATTCAAAATAAGACTCTGTGACAGGGTTTTAAGGAACACAGAAGTTCAAACATTTATTGTAACACTGTTGCTTTAAATGTGTTTTGTATCTCAATGTTTATAAACAGCACACCATTCTTCTCTCTCTCTCTCTCTCTCTCTCTCTCAATTCATTCACTATCTCTCGTACACCCAATTTCTCAGTTCTCTCTCCCACAGAGCTCTTCAAATCTCCAACCTTCCCCAAACACACCACAAATCACTCTCCTCTTCAAACACACACCAGACAGTTAAAATCCATTATTTTCCTCTTTCCACCAGCCCCTCCCCTGGGCTATCCAAGGTTCCACTTCACCAGCTTAAACACTCTCAGTTGCCAAGGAGGCTCTGTCATCAAGACCCCCTCCAGCAGGTTCGACACGGCAGGACTCTCTGTACTACATTCACTTATAATCTTTCATGGTCCCAGACACTGAAGCTCCACACATGATCTTTGTACTGCTGCTGCCCAATTCACCACTATCTCCCATTATTACCTCTAGTAGGGATGTGAAAATCTCTCAGTTTGCTGAATTTCCCTCAGTTCCACCTATAATTTCTTCTTGTGTGCATATGTGCATGCATATGTGCCTCAATCTTAAGGTAATCTTATCACAGGCTTTTCTTGGCAATATTTATTTAGCCAGGATTTTCCACTGTCTTCCCCGTAGGTTAAGAGAGTGTGACTTGTCCAGTGTCACCCACCGGGTTTCCATGGCTGAACAGGGATTTGAACTCTGGTCTCCTAGAGTCCCAGTACAACACTTAAATCACTGCACCATACTGGCTTTACTTCTCACCTTTACTTTGTGTTGGGTTGTGAGACTTTGTATTTTCTTCCTGCAATACAATTTGTACATTTGTACTTCCTGAATCAAAATTTATACATTGTTTGTTTGTTTGATAGATATCCCACCTTTTTTCCAAAATGGGACCCAAAATGGCTTACAAGAAGGCTAAAAACCTGATGGTAAAAAAAAAGGCTAAAACACAATTTAAAAGCTACCATATTAAAATGCATTAATTTTAAAAGATTCAACATGTAAGCATGCATTTCCCCTAACATGGGTGTTTATTTCCAAAATTTACCCCATGCTTTCTCATTGGCTAGCACATTTTAGTCACTGTTGAGACTGCCAAATAGACTGTCAAATCCAACAAAATTTTTCTTCTGTATACATCCAAATCCAAACTGGCTAAACTTGGCTGCCCGAGGTTGAAATAGAATTGTTAAGTAGTCATGGTTATTTAAAAGATGCTTTGGACATGTTATTGTCATCAAAAAGGGATTCAACAAATAAAATTGATGACTTGATTTGGAAGGCCTTTCAGAGAAAGAAAAATCTCTACTGTCACTAGCAGGCTTGATTTGTAGGTGGATGGATGCTCTAGCTAGCACTCTCTCAAATCTGGATCCTGTATTGAAAACTATCTGTACAGTCCTAGAACAAAAACCAAGTATGGCATACCAAGGGATCTTGCTGGGCCGGAGAAGAATTTCTATAAGACCTCTTTCGTACACTTTTGTACATGCATTATAAAGGTAATACCTTGTAAAGTCTGTTATTTTAGCACTGCATAATACTTTGAAAGTATTGCTTTAAATCCGTTCCAAGAAACACTCCACAAAGCAAAATCTTCAATATTTCATTAGATGGTCAAATGCACAACTCTAGCATTTCAAAAGAACAACACAAGCAAAAAGCAATTATATTGCAAACCTACCCAGTTTTGGCGAAGTTCGTCCAATATGTCATAACGACTGCACTAAGCATGACATCATTCTTTGAAAAGTTGCAGTTAAATAGTTCAGTGGGACCGATCATGGGAATTCCAAACACATAAGGAACTTCATCACCATGTGCTGAATCAGCCCAGCTGGGTTTCATTTCACTCTGGCAGTGGTGATAAAATGCATAGAAGTATGTTGGAGAGCCATATTGGGCATGCAGGTCAGCTGTAGCAACAGCTGGTGCCACCCACTGATGATCGGTAAACAGTGCTACCAGTGTCTTCCTTCGCGTTTCGGGATTCTCCTTGTCTGCCCAGTCTGTGTACATGAATTTAATGGTCTCTCGCAGTGTGTCCTTTCCTTCTGGATAACCATAGAGATTGTCCACAAAATTGGATACAGAGAAATCAAAATCATTTGGGGATACACCCTCTTCATTATCCACAATGCCATCCACAAATTTTAAACCTTCCCCTTGGTTTACACCTAGCATTATGTCATAATTGAGGAATTCTCCCTGCTCCATCAGAATCTGAGGATCGTCTGGAATTACATCCCCATCAATCACAGGCCCAAAGGCAATGTGGTATGTAGCTGGCGTGATTGTTTGCTGAATGAGCTCTTTGTAGTTCTTATTCCGAAAGCATTCAACTAAGTCTGTTGTGTCCAACGTGTTGCAACCCACTTTTTCTGCCAAAATTGCAGTGTACTTGGCAGGCTGGTAGTTTACTGCCCAGCTGGACAGGGCTGTTCCACTCTGTATGATTGCCTTTTGGAACAGACCTGCAGGTGCAAAAGTTGAAATTAAAATACTTGAACAAGCAGCATTTATGATGCAAAAGAATCTTTTGTATGTTATTTAGAGGAAGTACATCCTAAATGAAGGGTGAATTTATTTCTGTTTGTACCAAAAAAAAAAAAAAAAAATCTCTTAGTTCATCCCCCCACTCCACTTGGCATGGTAACTATTAACTAAATTATTCATAGTTCTCAGTCTCTCTCTGTGTGTATGAGAGAGAGAGAGAGAGACGGACAGACAGAGAAGGAGGGAGAATTATTGCATAATTATAACTGTATACATATATATGTACATATACATATGAAACATAAGCATATCCAGGCAAATAAGTTTCATAAGTATTTACTACAAGACAAAGATCATGTTCCAAGTTGATATAGATTACAGTCATAACCTAGACTTGTCTTTATGATACATATTGACCCAAGTGTGGGATTTTCCTCAGTTATGCATTACACAGAGACCTGTAAATTACACTTTAAACTTAGAGAAGTTAAGAAAGTATGGGGGGGCTATATCTTTTCCTATCTTTTTGAAAACCTTTTTTAAAATGAGAATGGCTTAAAATAGTTTTTAGAAAATAATTCTGAAAGGGTTTTTTCCCCCAAAAAAGTGATTTTTCTGGGCATTGCTCAAATAATGAAATTATCACTGTCAAACAAAGTGAAAGATCAGTTAATTGTAACTGTTTCTTGGGAAAGAATTACATTTTTTTTTCACTGCACATTGTCTAAAACTGGGCTTGTCATTAACTTTTTCCTGGTTGCTGGTAATAATTACATATTGTCTCCAGATAACTCAGAGCCACAAAAGTTTAATCCATTGGGGCCCCTAGACTGTTGTTGCTATTAAGTGCCATCAAGTTGACTATGACTTAAGGCAATGCTATAAATTAAATACTCCCAAGTCACTAACATTAACAACCCCGCTCAAGTCTTTACAGTCTCAGGACTGTGGCTTCCTTGAGTCTATCCATGCGTAATGCAGTCTTCCTCTTTTCCTACTGCCTTCTACCTTACCAAACATTTGGTCTTTTCTAGTGAGTCCTGTCTTCTCATGATACGTCCCAAAGTACAACAGTCTCAATTTAGTCATCTTGGATTCTAGGGACAGTTCAGGCTTGATTTGCTCTAGGAACCATTTATTTGTCTTTATAGCAGTCCATGTTATTGGTAGAACCTTTTTCCAGCACCATAATTCAAATGAATTGATTTTCTTCCCATCAGCTCTCTTCACTATCCAGCTTTCACAACCATACATAGAAATTGGAAATACGAATGGCATTCAGATTTTTTATCTTATACTCCTATTTCTATTCTGTTTTACATCAACCTAGATATTCATTTGTTGAATTACAAGCTTGCCGGCCAGTAAAGATCAATGCATCTGTGCAAAGTATTTGAGCATTTCAACAGGTCCCATTCAGCAAGAATGCTGAGGAAGGCTGGCCAATAGGAAGATGACTGTAAGGGAAAGAAGATGTTTGATGAGAGGTGGTCTTCTCCCACTAGTTGTTTTCATGTTTGCACCCTCCTGTAATCCCACTATTAAAATCAAATTATTCCCATAATGGCTAAAGTCCTTACTCTACCTTTGTAAACAACTTTCTCATCTCAAGTTCCCTTTGCAGGAAGTGAAATGTTTCACATGTATACCAACTATTTGTGGGGATGGCTGCACAAATCTCAGTCTTCCTGTGCCCTGCCAGTCTTTGTCCATTTAGCTGGGCCAGAAAAATTCCTGGAGAGGCTCCATTTTTAATGTTATTCTAACCCTGATTTTCTTTTCTACTAGTGTGCACTTTGTAGAAGCAAGCCTCTGCATTCATAAGCAATCCTGAGCCTGGTCAATTGCACCAGCACATATAAGGCACTTCACTGAACCAAGCTTTATGTTGAAGACTTGATAAGAATGACAGCCACAAACAATCATTTCTTCCTTGCATGAATGACTTGCATAAAGAGAAACTGTAACCCCTCCCACCTCACTTCATAGAAGCTATACATCATATAATCTGGAAAAAATATGTTAAGCTAAAATCAATATAATAGCCTTGAATTCCTGGATTATTCTGGAATTATTCTGGAAACTCATTTCTCATTACTTGGATGGGCATTTCTGCACTTAACAACAGACTAGGTTAATAACAAAGAGCATATCTGCATTTCCCCTTCTAAAGGATTTGGGAATTGGGATCAGATTCAGTGGCACAGTGAGACTTCTCTGCTATGCTCCATTGATGTGAAGCCACCCAAAGCTGATCTAAAGCTGCTCTGCATCACTAAAGCATATCACAGCTGCTGCATTTTTAAAAACCTATCCCAGATGAGTTAAATTTCAAGTGTGGGGGGATAATAAAAAGAAACAACATATGTTTGGGATGCCTGATCTGGCAAAGCTACATTGTTTGTTATTAGAAAAGATGGAGGAGGGGAATCTCTAAATGCCATTAGAATGTTTTTCTTAATGTAGCAATCAAACCATAATGTAATTAGCAAAAATACAAAGCATTTATTTACTTCTCAGAAGAGGACATGATGCTGCTGAGTTAGGTGAATTGAAAGGAAAACTTGATCATCAGGGGATTCAAAAAGAAGGCTTTTTTGTTTATTCAGACAGAATGTACTGGTGCTACTACTTACTGTTGCTAGTTCTAGCAATTCTAGTATGTATAAGGAATTTGCCTGCCAGGGGATGCAAATCGTTACTTAGTACACCCTCACATGGAGAATGAATCATTTCAAACATTCCTTTCTCACTGGGCACGATTTCACTTTTATGTGTGTGTATTTTTAATGCTTTTTCACACTTTGCAAAAATGCACAAAAATGTAGAAATACAGACAAATCTGGCGGCAGTTTATCTTTTTTTTTTATGAGCTGTCTCAGTGTCTCAAGTGTGTCAAAAAAGCCACAAAACTGTTTCTTGAACATTCTTGTTTTGTGACAATTCTAATTATTTAAATATTCTTCACATCACTAAACAAGATAATTATTCTAATTATTTAAATATTCTTCACATCACTATGCCTCATCTTAGATTAATAAACACACTGAAATTAAAACTAATAACAGAAAAAATATATTCAAAATAGGTCAGAACAATGTTATAATTCATTAGAGTCAGCTAAAACGCTACTGTTTTCACAACTTTCTAAAACTCACTAAATGTTGAAGCCAGCTTGGCCATCCTTGGGTAGGAGAGTCACAACAGAGGTTACGTTGCAGTGAACACTCCCTCTAGCTTTTCCTGGTCATGAGAAATACAGTACAGCTTCTGAAGAAGACAAATCGTGGAGAAGCTTCTTGCACAGAAAGCGATTTCAGATCTTTCAGGTTAAAGCCTTTTATGGGCATTATGCATTAAAATCACCCTCTACTTTTGGCTCCAGAAACAAAAGAGAAATTTGGCTCAAGACTGTGTGTTTCCATCCAAGACATGTTTCCATTCAAGACAGATGGAAACATATTCAAAAATGGTTGAGAGACCTTGATGAGAAAAATCCTGAACTGACTAGAAACACTGCAGTTCAGAACTTATTCTGCACAGAATTTGCACATTGTTGTTTTATGCAGAAAACAGTATTTTCTGTATAGCAAACAGCTTTTTTTCTGCCAAGAAAGTAGTATTTCTAAGCAGAAATATTATTTTTTTTGCGCAGAAAAGGTTGTCTCCTGAGTAGAGAAGGTTGTTTTCTGTGCAAAAACAGCTATATAAGAATTTTGTGCAGAATATGTCCTGAATTGCAAATAAGCTTCAAAAAGTATTTGGTTTTCAAAGACCTTCTCCCAACCATAAGATTGAATAAAAGTTGCTAAAATTATTCATTGCTTTTTGGTGGGAAAAGATTAGTGACGTCACATCCCTACTGTGACATGGTTTTATTTTTTCATTTATTGTATTTGCATCATAGTCCCTAAGTACATACCAAAACATAGTCTGGGTTGTCATATTTTACATTAGAAACCATTTCTGGACACATTTCAGAATGCCTTCTTATGAAGAGTGGATTACAGTAGTCTACAAAAGTAATTAACGATTGGCAATTTATGCACAATTTTAGAGAGGAAACTGCATCTCAAAAAACATATAAAAACTTCTTGTTGTTACTAAGGTGATTAAAACATTGTGTGCAACAAAAGTGATATGTTTGCATCTTCTACACCATGTTTGTTCTGACTCTATTGCTTTTACAACACATAAAAATATTACTGTTATTTTTTTTTTAAAAAAATCAAAACACTAATGGTAGTTTTGATATTATAATGATTCCTGATATTATTTGAAGCTTCCACCAATGTTTGCAGTTCACTATTACACTGTAACATTTAACATTGCTTGGATATAACTATGAAGATATTTACCTTCTGAATAATGAGACAGCGTCAACAGACTAACACAGGATGCTCCTGCCCCTGATCCAAAAATAGTAACTCGTTTGGGGTCTCCTCCAAATGATCCAATATTTTCTTCTATCCATCGTAAAGCTTGGATTTGGTCAAGGAGCCCATAATTGCCTTTTGCAGCTTGATCACCAGTGCTCAGAAAACCTGTAAGAGGAGATGGGGAGGAGGAGCAAAAAGGGATAATTTTAGGTTATCGGTCAAAAAAAAATTATCTGTAAGCCATGCAGAAATTCTAAATGTTTTCACTCTTCTTCCAGTTTTTGAAAACTAATGGCTCTAGTCTGAAATCTGACTGTCTGAAATATAAGCTTCAAGAACACCCATTTTTCAGATGCAAAGAAGTATATAAATGTAGGAATCACTATCCCTTCCTGTTCGCATACTCCTATGGCTATTAAAAAAACAGATTTTTAAAAAAATCTGTTAACCCTGATCAAGTATCAATAACATTCAAAAACATGCTTGGGGGGAGGGGAATGTGATTTTTGTAATCCTCATACACATTTTCCCCCAGAAAAAGAATTAGGATACCAGTTTTTTTTACAAAGAATAACTATTCTTATCACTGAAATCCAAGGTCTAAATCCAGTTGCTTGTTCCAAGTAGACCAAAGGAATCAAACACTGAGTATATAAGTCAATATTTATGTAAATTCTATTAATTCAATTTGTCTCCTCTAGCTGGAACTGGCGAGTGTATTAGACCCAGCTGTCTTTTAGCCAAAAATGTCATACAACCATTCTGCACATGAGATTTCAAGAGTGTTCATGTAAAATGTATGAATGAAACAAACATTCTCTCTATCACAGAATCAGGATTAGATGAAGCTCTCTATAACGCAGGAATTAAAATTGTACGACAATTCATGTTTGTTGTTATGTATGGACAGTGAAGCACAAGGAGAGCAAGGGAACCGCTACTGAAAAAGGAAAAAATGTGAACAAATTTGACTCTTCCAATATATACAGACACAAAGAAAACAATGTGTTAAAGCTAATAATACAACAGATTTCTATGAAAAAAAAAGGTAGATGAATCTGTTTTGCTCCAAGCGTCAAAACTTCACAGAATCAGTCTGATTTAGTTCTTTGAAGATGTACAAAGAGCTTCATTGTTTTCCCTCTCTCCAGCCCATGTACTCTTTTATCACATGAGATTTTAGGAATGAAGTGCACATTTTGCAGGTACTGTTGCAACTGAGAATGCCATCAACGGCATCTGAACTTATGTTTAGCTCAGTTTTATTTAAACATTACATTAGTTCATGCTGACCGGAACAATTTGGAATTACATAGCTCATGATGTCAAACATTACCATTTTCTTCTTTCCATCTTTATGTTTGCTCTGCTGCACCCACTTTATCTGAAAAAAAAATCTTGTTGGCCAGAAGCTCTTCAAATTCATGAGCCAATAAATAGACCTTTCTTTTCTTGAAATATGCCAGCATTTGGAATATAACAGAAGACTCCAAATCATAGGACTATACCAAATTTTAAGTTCCAGCTAGAATAGTTCCATTAAATAATTAGGAAAATGGCCATTTCTGCACCACACTGTTACAGTGTTTTTATTCCACTTTCAACATCCCGTGGAATTCTGGGGTTTGTGGTTAGGGAGGGTCATTTAAAATTCTCAGCCAGAGAGCTCTTTGGCCTCAGTAAACTACAAACCCCAGAATTCCTCAGGATGTTGAAAGTGGAATAATAGCAATATAACAGTGTAGTGCGGAAACGGCCTTACATGACTGTTGACTTACCAAGTTGTCAATGATTCAGTTTGAGTCTGCTCGGGACTAATATTAAATTTAGCTAAAATACTGGAATTTCTTTTAAAAATTCACACATTCTTATACTTCTCAAGAATTTCTTATTCTAGTCTGAGAACCATTGTGGTATAATGGTTTGAGCGTTGGACTAGGACCCTGGAGACTAGAGTTCAATTCCTCACTAGGCCACGGAACCCACTGAGTGACCTTTGGTGCATCACACACTCTCAGCCCCAGAAAACATTCACTTTAGAGTTGCCGTAAGTCAGAAACATCTTGAAAGCAGAGAACAACAACAACAAGTCCTAGTGTTAGGTTAGCATCAATATTCAGAAATGGTATTGATCTCTGGAATAAAATTCAAAGTCCCATATCCAGCTTCATACAAGCATTGCTATCTATCTAGTGTCAAAATAGACAGGTGAACATTTCATTTCAAATCAGAGTTTAGCTTTTTTGGGTTGTTTTTTGTTTGTTTGTTTGTTTTTTGCAAAACTAAAATATGACTGAAAGCAAAACTGACAGAAATTGATCAGTTAAAGGTGGATCAGAATCAATTTATTTATTATTTCCTTTTTTATTATTATTAAAAAGAAACAAAAATAGAACTTACCAAAAGCTACTATATTAAAATGTGGGAAAAGGTAAATGTGGAAGATTTGCCATTTTTTAAAATATCATTTGGTTTGAGTCTAAAATTACCAACAGTGCTACTGCTAGTGCAAGCTCAATCCACTTTGCTTCCAGAAGGCAAATCGTTTTCCCAATTAGAGTCAAATGTTTTAAAGCCTTGCTTTCACCAACATCTATCTTGATCACGAATGTAGTGAACAATTCCTGCCTTTCTCTCTGTCTCCCTGTGCTATCCTCTGAAGCAAGTCTCATGGTAAGTGCACTTTGCTGCTGTTCTCCAATGCAACATCTATACAAGATCTTGAATATACTCTCTTTGTTCAGATTCCTGTCCCTGAACCCTACCATGAAAAGGCAAGCAACAATGGGTTCTTGTTTATTTACTAACTTTTGGGGTTATTGTTATTTTCTTCCATATTTTCAATAATGAATGTTCAAAAGAAAATAATCAAAAGCTGTTTTTCAGGACATCATTATTGGTTCTCTTCAACACCTACACTGGTTACTTAAGAATTTTAACTGGCTAATTACAAAGCAAATGTTTAGTGACAGATGCAGATATGGCAATTAAAATATGCCAGTGAGAAGATACACATTGGCTACTATTTATCACAAACATAATTGTATGTACTCAATTGTATGTATGCCCATTTCTTTGTATTTAATTCTATGCGAAATTTTGACCATACTTCAGCAAAAACATGAATACATGTAAAAGCCTGATCACTCGGAATTTCCAGCACTTGTATTCACATAGATAGGATAAATGGATTAAGGTAACTCATAAATATAGTATTATTCTTATTTGGATTTATAAAGAATTTTTGTTCCATTCTTGGCTACTTCTATTCTGTTTTGTGAAAAGAAGGAGGAGGAGGAAGAGGAAGAAGAGGAGGAGGAGGAGAAGATGACACCTGTATACAGCTCCAAAGATAATATTAAAACCATAGATCCATAGATCTTGCATAGCAAGAGTTACTTCTTTATGTTTTTTTTTTATTTTTTAAAAAAGAATCCAACAGAAAGCAGATCAAGAAAAAAAATGTACTATTTGTGTAAGCGATATATCCTGGAACCCTAGAGACCACTCCAACTACAAGAATAATGTTCGCCACAATACCTGTAAAGGCCCAAAGTACCTTGACATCTGGAGCGTGGCAAGAGATCTGAAAGCCTGAATTTTCAATTTTGTAATTTCTCAGTTTCTAACAAATATGCTAAAAGAATGTCAACAATTACTACTCATTTACAAATGAAGATTTTTTCCCACTTCCACAGTTCTCTGCTGATCCTTGTTAGCAGCAAGTGAAACTTTCTTAATCTACAAACTAATTATCAAAGTCAAAAAGTCAGCCTCATCAGACACCAAAGGAAAGAAACATTATTTCTTCTTTTGATTATGACAGGTAGCAGCTTTTCCTGCTTTGAATACCAAAAGCCCATTTAGAGTCAAGGCAGGGATTACTTGTTCACACTCAAACACAGAGAACTAAAACAGTTCCTACCTGTATGAACAAGTATGACGATTTTGAAATCTACAGTCACAGACTAAGAAATGCCAAACAGTTTCTAATTTTTTTAGGAATGCAAGTCACAAGTAGTATAACATGTATTCCCAGTGGGCCCTTGTAGTTCCTTGAGACGCCACCTGCTTACATTGGGCTTGCCTTCTCAATAATGCTAGGACTAGCCTATCAAAGCCATTGTTTATTTTGTTTTCTAATATGATTTCACAGTGGTAGAATTCAAAGACACAGCTGTGTTAGTCTGAATCATTCTGCAAATGCATCCCTGTAGCACCTTGACCATAACTGAGAAAAAAAAGTTAGTGTCATAAGCTTTTATAAGCCCACTTGTAGACTTAAGCCTATGAAAACTCAGGCCATTTCCGCACGGGGCGAGGGAATCGCCCCGTACCACTACTTACCGGACTTCTTGGCTCCCTGGTCCGGTCCACGCTGCTCCGGAGCAGTGCATGGTCGTCGCTCTGCACTGCTCCAGGGATGAAAATGGCGGCTTCCGGTTGGTCACTGAAGCTCGCCAGCCTAAAGCCCGCCCCCGGCAGATCGCAGGCTCTGCACCAGAGAGGGGGGATGGAATGGCGTGCTCCGTGCTTTTAAAAGACCTGTTTTAAGCCATCTTTCAAAAGCACGCTTGACGACCACTTGGGGTCATTCTGGAGCGGGCTGAGGTGCGGATCTACATTAAGTAGGTCCGACCCAGTCTGCTTCCAGGTGCAGATGTCCTCCCTGGAGGACGGTCTGCACCGTTCCTATTAGCCCATGCAGAAATGGCCTTATGCTACCAACTTCTTTCTCTCAGACTCAAAAGTGCAATAAGATCCCTTTACATAATGATTTCACAATGCAAATATAAAATGTGAAACAACTAAAGAAAGGTAAATTGAAGCCTCTGGACAACATATTGTTCACCTAAGGGGAAAAAATACATATTCTCTGTTGACAGAAACTAATTATTTTGGAACATTACTGAATTTATTTTAATCCCTTTTTTTTCTTTTCTTTTCTTTTCTTTTCTTTTCTTTTCTTTTCTTTTCTAAATGGTTTATTTCAGGAACAAAGAACCAGGACAATTCCCCCATACATATCTGAGGCAGAATTATCTAGAATTGCATCACTGTCAAGGAAGCTATTCTTGTCTTCATAGTATGACTTGAGGGTTGAATCCCTATCAAATCAATTTTAGGTCTGGCAATCTTAAAATTGCACGCACGTGCACACACACATACACACACACACACACATCAGCTATGGATATCTTTCCAAATAGTTCTGCTTTTTTAGGTATGCCTGTGTGCTTTTCTTCATTCTTCATTTATTGTATTGCAGTAGGAACCGCAAATTACACAATAGCAGAGGGCTACAAACCAGTCTGAAGTTCCCTAGTTCTGTTATTAGATTGTTTTACTGTGATGTCAACAGTCATATTCACAACTACAAGATAAATATACAGGAAATAAGCAGAGACAGCATGGAAACGTACCCAGTGTGAAGTTTCTGAAAACTTCCATTCTATCAGCCTCTATCTGAAATCATCACAAAGGAAACAACTGGGGTACTGTTATGATAAATGATAGCTCCTCATACAAAACATGGATACCCCCCTTGCCATACCACATTTCTGTGAAACAATTTCTGGAGATGAAGAATGCTCTGGGGCATCTACCAACAATCAGCACCTGCCTGATGCCTGTGTAAAAACTTTTCTCAAGGCTCCGAAGCATCTTCTTGCAAAGCCTGTTCTGCTCCATAACGGGGCATGGTCACAACAGTAATCACTGCAGAGTCATAACGCTACTTCTTTGTATTTGCTTCTTAGTGTACAAATGTGTCCATTTAGCTTTCCTATGCTAAAAGTGCCTCACAATTTCATTTGCATCTACAGCATGTTGTCCCATATTTCTTTTCACGGGTGAAACTGGGATATGTGTGGCCAAGCAACAGAATGTGGTTAAGATAGCAAACATTATGAATGAGGAAGAAAACAGAATACGCAAGCAAGAAAAGTCTTTATTAGCCATTAACGTCATGCTGGCAACAGCAGCCATGCCATGGGCAGACATCCTCCACTCCCCAGGCACCCACAGACTGCCCTCCCCCTGTACTTGGCCCCCATGTGGCCCTGAGATGCCCCGAGAGTGGGCAGAGCAGCCAGCTCAGGTCCTCAGAGGGCACTGTGGGGGAACAGGAGATCCCACCCTGATGCCCAGGAAGTGTTCTCCAAGCCCAGGAGTGAGCACTGCAGAGCCCATGGGTGCTGGCGAGAGTAGCCATGCTGGGGCAGACATCCTCCACTCCCCAGACACCCACAGACTGTGAAATGCTGCCCTGCCATTGCATTTCAAACAGGGCCAGAAGTTCCATGACGTTGTTTCTCTATAGAGATGTTCCCATGCAGAAACGTCATCTGGTAAAGTTTTAAAAAAAATGAAGCATCCAATCAAAGGCGCAGGGGCAGGGTAAAGGTGAAGCAGGGGAGTGGTCATGGACACTGTAGTGCGGAAAGAGAAAGCAATCTTCTCCACCTCAAGCGGAGGAGTGTGCGGAACGCAGCATCGCAGAAACACAGTCATAAACTATGCTCTTGCGATGCCACAAGGTATTTCTGCCGTCTCGTGCAGAAAAAGCCTCAGTTGTGATCACACATGGAGCCAGTAAGGGCCACAAAAATGGTTTTAGGGACCCACATGTGGGCTGTGGGCTGTGTGTTTTCTACCCTTGATATGTACCATTTTCTTTTGTTCTACTAGAAGGGCCCTACTGTGTTAATGTTGTGCTAATTGAGTGAGGTGTGCTGGAACACAACACTAATCACGATTGCCTCTTTCCTTAGGATACTTGTGATTCTATGATTCTGAAGAGATTGCCTGGTCTAATTCAACTGAAAACACATCACTCATCAAAAAATGAGTAATTTTTGCTACAAAATTGACAGAAAATGATAATTTGTTTTTTTTTTTAAAGAGAACTTAAAAAGCACAGAGGAATTAGATGAACTGTTATATAAAGCTGAAAGGGGAAAAAAGATCCAAAGAGTGATGGGAAGGGTTGTCTTATAAATATCTTGGATCACAGTTCTCAAAATCCTTCATTTATGCTAGCTGTTGTCTATGGAAGGTGAAGTACAAAACATGTGGGGGGGAAATCTCACTACTACTTTTTTCTTTTTCTTTTAATGGCTGAAGATTTTTCACCCCTGCTATGGAGTAATTCAGCTAGTTGACCTTAGTTCGTCTCTTTGGAAAAGACTACAAAAATGCTATATTTATTGAGTGCTATTAAAGTTTCATGTAAAAAGGTATGACTAATGGAAGAAAAAAAGTAAACCAAGAACAAAAAACAAATAGATGGATAAACAGCAAAGGTATGCATGCAACAGTTAAAAAATAGAATGGATTTTTTTAAAAAAGGTAAAAAGTGTGTATGCCTGGGACAATTGATTTCTTTCCCCACTAATGCATTCCTTGGTTATGGGCACCGCAAGTTGTGCTGATGTGTTCCTTATAGTCTTTTGGTCATGATCCATAGCCTTCTAGAAGTCTCTCTTGTTCTTTCTATCTTATTAAAACTTCCATGCTAAACTTCCATGTTAAACTTGTACTAAACAAAACATATATATTTCTTACAAGTAAGATTGGGACATTATTTGTTTCATTGTTTCAAACAAAAAATAAGTAGATAGTAAAAACTCTTCTGTGTTCAACTTCTGCAAGTCATAATTTCTTTCCTGTGGCAGGCACTCTGCTGCCCTGGCGCACACAGGGAATTAACAAATCAAAGGGGAGGGGGGGAAAAAGAAAGTCATTAAAACTAAGCCTTAAAATGTAATGTTTATGCAAATCTCAAAAACTATCAAAAATCAGAACTGAAGCGAGGAACAAAAAATATATCAGGAATGGCTATCTTCAAAATTGGTCCTCTTCTAGTGAAATTAGAGGTTGGGAAAATCTGTGTATCTATCAGAAGAGAGCACCTAGTCACAGTTGTAGCAGTACTGTAATTCAAAGGGGATCTCCTCAAGGAAAGCTCATCTTAAGTGGCAGGATTTTCCCCTCTCCCTGCTTTTTACAAGGTGTGCTTATTCCCTTTTCTTACCACAAGAGGCAATTTGGAGATGCTGCAGCAGTTTGCTTTTGCCTGAGCCGAAGGGCAGGACTACCTTTTCTTCTCTCGTTTGCTGAGTTAATTGTGAGCACCCTATCTTTTTGCACTTTGAATTCAGTTTGCAGCAGTCAGTGGCGGAGCTTGGAGTGTGTGGAGTGGGGGCACGAGGGGCATCACCACTGTTTGTGGGGGGGTGGCTGCAGTATGTGGGGGCATGGCCAGGGCGTGCGGCGGCATGGCCAGGGGTGTGCGGAGACATGGCTACGGGCAAGGACGCTCCAGAAACATTGCCACCTGGGATGAATCCCACTCGCCCCCTGTCCCTATGCAACTGGCAACAGTTGAAGTAAGCATAGCCTAAAGGGGGAATGTGGGACTAGAAGGAAGAAACTGGAATATTTTAAAAGTAGCTAAGAAAGTGGGATTGCAGAGGATTCTGAGAACATCCCGGACACACTGGGACAATTGGTGGGTATGTGCTGTATTTCTATGCTGCTTCCAGTAAATTTCAGGAGTTCAATCCTCCTGGGGTTTCTGGATGAAATGGATTATATAGATCCATTTTAGTCTGGTTTTAGGCCTGGCAATGGGACAGACCTATACATGAACTGGACAGAGGTTCTGCTGGATCTTTCAGCAGTTTCCAATACCAATTGGCCATTATAGACTTCTGGGCAACCTCACTGGGATGGGACTTGGTTTAGAGTGAGTTCATTCTTTCCTGGAGAATCAAATGCAGAAGGTGGTGCTGGGGAACTCTTTTGTTCAACTGCCTGGACATTGGCCTATGGGATCCCTCAAGGTTCAATTTTGTTTCCATGCTATTTAACACAGACATGAAACCGCTGGGAAAGGTTTCTGGAGTTTTTGGGTGTGGTGCCATCAATATGTGGATGACACCCAACTCTAGTACTCTTTCCACCCCAATCCAAGGAGGCTACCCTGGTCCTAAACCAGTGTCTGTCATCAATAATGGACTAGATGAGCACAAACAAATTGAAACTTAATCCAGTGTTCTTGCTTGGTCAGAAGGCAGATCAAGGAACAGAGCTTTAGTCTGTGTTCAGTTGGATTACACTCCTCCTGAAGACACACGTTTGTAGTTTGGGTGTACTCCTGGATTCAGTTTTGAACCTAGAAGTCCAGGTTTCTGTGGTGGCCAGAAGTGCTTTTGCATGTTTAAAGACTGTGACCCAACTGTGCCTGCTCCTTGAGATGTCAGATGTGGCCACAGTGGTACAACGCCTTAGTTACATCCTGTTTGGACTAATGTAACACACTCTACTTGGGGCTGCCTTTGAAGAGTGTTAAGAAATTTCAGGTGGTCCAAAGAACTGCAGCCACACTGTTAACTGGAGCAGGTTACAGAGGCCATACTATGCCCTGGTTGAAACAGCTCCATTGGCTGCCAGTTTGTTTCTGGGTTCAATTCAAAGTGCTGATTACCACCTGTAAAGTCCTATATGGTTCGGATCCAGGCTATTTAGCAGACCTGTCTTCCTGTATGAATTGGCCCAGGCTCTGAGATCATCAGGAGAGGCTCTTCTTTCAGTCCCACCACTATCACAAGCACAGTCCCTAGACTTTGGAACTCCCTTCCCAGGGAGGCCACAATTGCTCCCTCTGTGTTGTCCTTCCATGAGCAAGTTAAAACTTTTTTTTTATTCTGGCTAGCTTTTGAAACAAAATTTTTTCAAAAAACAGGCCAGGCCAGTGCTGTGTTGTTTAAAATGAACTGTTTTTTAAAGAGCTTCTTATTTTTTTAATTGCATTTTATTATTTTAATTTGACGGGTGAACTGTTTTAATACTGTAAATAGTTTAATTCTATCTTAATGTTCACTTTTTATGTTTTTAATTGTTTTGTTGTTTTAAATTATGAGTCCCAGTTTTGGGGAAAAGTGGAAAATGAATAAATTAAATAGTAATAATAATTCTATTTTTTATCAGCCTGTATTTCTGGAAAAAGTTAGTTGAGTAGCATTAGAATCAGAACATCTGCAGTGTCTCTTGCTTATGACTGGTGCAAGGATTTTCATTCTTTTTGACACAAACCTACTGGGATGCCAAGAGGCTAGAAAGTTCAGACCCATAAGTGTCCTGACTAGGTAATTATGCTCACCTGAGTCATGACCAGATGTTCATATAGCAAGCTTTTTTGTCCTTCTCTTGAGTTTTCCATTTTGTTTGTGGAAATAATATTGTCTCCAATCTTGCTTTGCAAGAATGTCTGTGCTTATGTGCCAAGTACATGTGAGAGGATAGTGGCCTAAATACCCAAAGCACCAGATCTCATCTGATCTTGGAAGTTAAGCAAGTTCAGGCCCCTGGTTCAGTACCTAGATGTGAGACTGCCAGTGAATATCAGGTGTTGCAGGCTGTATTTCAGAGGAAGGAACTGGCAAAACCACCTTCAAATATTCCTTGCCTAAGAAAGCCCTATGAAATTCATGGGGTCGCCATAAGTTGACAGGAGATCTGAAGGCATGAACACACATATGAGACTTACGCCATTTCCACACGGGGCGAGGGAATTGCCCCATGCCGGTACTTACCGGACCTTTGGGCTCGACACTTCGGTCCAGGCTGGTCTGGAGCAGTGCATGGCCGCCGCTCTGCACTGCTACGGGGACGAAAATGGCGGCTTCTGGTTGGTGGAGGCTCTCCACCAACTGCTGAAGCTCGCCAGCATAAAGCCCACCCCTAGCAGATCACAGGCTCGCACTGGTGCAAGCCTGCAAATCTGCATCGGAGCACGGGAACGGAGTGGCGCGCTCCATGCTTTTGAAAGACGTCTTTCAAGCGGTCTTTCAAAAGCACGCTGGACGACCACTTCAAGTCATTCGGGAGCAGGCTGAGGTGCAGATCTACAGTAAGTAGACCCAGTCTGCTCCCAGGTGCAGACGTCCTCTCTGGAGGACGCTCTGCACCGTTTCTTTAGCCCGTGCGGAAATGGCCTTAGCATAGATTAGCTTTTAAAATGCTTGCCTGCTGTACAGTCTGTCCTTAATGGATTTTCAGTTATTTTGTTCATCCTGCTTTTCTAATGGATTGATTTGTAAAGTCATTTTTTAAATTATTTTATTCTATAAACTACATTGTTTCCATATATTATGGTTTGTCTATATGTACACTATTAAGAGGAGTCTAAATCTAAGCACCTGGCTGCTTGATTATGTTGCTAAATTCTAAATAATCTTTTGGCTTTGGACTTTTGGGAAAATTTTGTCCCTTGTTGTGAAGAAGCCCCAAGACTGTCCAATAAGATCTAGTCTCTCCCTCCCAGAATGAGTTAGACTTAGACATCAATGTGTGACAGCAGGTCTATTCTGCAGTATTGTTGCTGATCTTGGTTTGCTTAGTTATACTTGGCTATTAATTGGCTTGAACTTCTTGACAGCTAACGTTACCAATGGTTTAGTGAGTTTTCTAGTGTAATTATGAACAATCTTTCCTGATTGCTCCTAAAATACTGCTTTCGGAAATTATTATTTTGGCTAATTTTTTAAAATCAGTTTCTGCATCTCAATGTAAATTTTAAATAAAAAAAAGTAATGTGATTTACAGATCAATTGATTCAATAAAAGAAGCCATAGATCTGAACTTGGGGAGGGTTGTTGAAGACCAAGGTTCATGAGGCCTGCCATAAATCAAAGACAACTGGACAACAAATAACCCCATTATGCCAATTAGTTCTTTATCAAATAATGAGCAGTATGTAACAACAAAGAGTTGCTTTACTAATAATCAGAATGAACAACAAGTTATTGGTGTAAGATAACATTCCAGGCTCTGGATAGTACCCAGTTTAATAACACACACTGAGGAACTAAGGTGTAAAATCAATCAGCAAAAAGCACCAGGAAGCAAGAACAGGCTGTTGTGCTTTGGTCTAAATTTGTCTTTCTTTTAAGTCACTGCTATTTGTCTGTCAGTTTTGTATTGGTTCTTTGTCTTTGCACACCTGCTACCCACACAATCTGTTAAACATTTTTTTTTCTCCTTAGTGAATGGAAATCTTCCAAAAAGAATGGAGGGCCTGAGAAGAGAAATAGCAAAGACAACTGAATGAAATGTGGTTCCAGATCTGTGCGGCACAATGCACAGGGTGGGAGGACCTCTGCTGGCCTCCACTGGTGAGCAACCAGGTGTTTTACATCAGTCACAATCAAACCTGGACTGTGGTGGGGAGGGGAGGAGTCAGAGATATTTACGGTCCTCTCGTCCTCTCGTTAGCTCTGTGTTTTCTTCTGGCAGCTAAAATCAAACTGTGTGCTTTGCTGAGTTTGATGACGGGTTTGAACGGGCAGCAGTGGAGAGCTTTTTTGGCTCACCTTCCATGCAATCTACATTGTTGTGTTTTCATTTTAATTCAGTTTTATATTAATGTGGTTGTGTTTTAAATCAGTTGTATTTTAAATTGGCTGAATTTTGAGGGTTTTTTTTTTTAATTTGGTTATATTATAAGTCAGTTTCATTTTAATTTGGTTGTATTTAAGTTAGTTTTAATTTGGTTGTCAGTTGCTTTAAGTCAGTTTTATTTTATGTCAGTTTCATTTTAAGTTGATAGTATTTTCAAGTAGGCCCCTGGCTGGGCTTGGGTGGACTGGTCAGACTGATTAGGCTGCATAGGTTCTGTTAGACCCTAATAATAATAGTGTAGCTGGATAGCTAGATGGGCCCCCTCTGAACCCCACAGGCTCTAATAAGCCACAACTAGGCAAAGTAGGCTCTGGTGGGCCCTGATTTGGCTTGGCAGGCTCCAACTATGTTGTATAGTCCCCAGTTGGGTTTTGTAGACCAGGTTGTGTAGCCCCTCATAACTGGGCCTGGCAAGCTCCAGGATTGGAGTTTCTGGGCCTGTTTGGTGGATTGATAGTTGAACTAGGATTCCTGTCCTAATCTTTGGATATGGCATCTAAGAAGGGAAGTTAGGGGTAGGGATGCTATGATCCCACTAAGAGTCAACTTACAAAGTATCCACCTCTTGAATTATCCTTTTCAGAAGTAGAGGGAGAGGGGATGTACTCACTGCAGTTTTCTCAAGCTGGAAGTGTTGAAAAAGGCTCAGAGTACTCTTAAGCATTTATCCTTACTGCCTAAGAAGGTTGCCAGAGATTCAGCCAGAGCGAAGCTTACTGACTAAATTTTGGCTTGTTCAGATGTCTTTGAGAAGATGAGTCAATCAGAGGATGGCATGGCTGCAATGGGTGATGGGAAGCAGGTTCCTTTGACATCATTGAGCAGTGACAATGGAGGATCCCAGGACTCTTTGTTTGGCAATCCTTTGACAGGTAAACAGCAAGTCACAAACTAGGGTAAAGTTATGTCCAAGGGGAAAGTTATGTGTGGCCTTGGTGGAGCTGGAGCAAGTCAGGGTGTCAGAGAACTCCCAATGGTGATGCAAGGGGAGTTGGGTTTGTGGGAGGTATACTTCCCATGCATTATTCCATTACATAAGATCAATTCAGTTGGTGTGGTTATGCCCAGGCAATAGGCATGATGTCTGGGCAGGCGCTGGGAAGGTGTGTCACCTTCTAATAGTAGCGGTTATGGAAATGTCACATCATCATCTTCAGTCTACTAGGGATAAGATTCTGCATGGTGAGCATGCAGGTATCAAACTGCTTGGTGGAGAAAGTAAAAATTATATGGCTTCTTCCCCTGACCCCATTTTACTAATTTTACTAAGGCTTTATTAAGCCTTCTCAGAAGTGAAGAGGCTGATGTTGTTTCCTCCATGTTGAGGACTTTTTGGGGTGTTTTGTTTTGTTTTGTATTTTCCACCTCTGGACCCACAAGAACAGGAGTTCTTAACTCATAAGCAGTGTTGCTCTGTCTCTGCAAGTCCTGTGGAAAGACCTAGTGTTTCCAAAGACAACATAAGAAGCACCTGTTAGCTCCTCTAGATGGCTACAATTCTGAAGTAATCAAATAAGATTTGTCTCATGATTGTGAGGATCTGGGTTGTCCCCTAGTAGATGGGTGCTTCCTGGCATTGTGATTTCAGAGTTATAAGTGAAATTTGAATCACTGAGGTGCTAATGGTCATACTATCTGTTATCAAAGTTTTCAGTCTATGGTCTGGTACGTGTCCATAGTTTTCTGACATTTGGGCATGTTCATTGAGGTTCTGCCCATTTTTGACAGTGCATTAGTACAATATCTAGGTTGCTGTTGTTGTTTCTCCCTTTCTTTGCAGATAACATTCTCTATTCTCTAAATAGGAGGAAAAGATGACTTCAGTCTTCTTCTTAGTTCCTTATGATGCTTATAGAGCATTTTAAATGAAGTGATTGTAGAATCTCCTCATTTTTCTATAGAATGGCAGCATCCTGTCAGTTTGGGAGGCGGTTATATATTTTGAAGTAGCTGACATAATTTTCATCTTATACAGTGCTCAAGATTTTGTGGAAAATTACTGGAGATTAGATATGCACTCATCTCTGTATCCAAAGTACAGATAAAACATCTCCCCAAGAGAATTTCTCACATAATTTATCTATATGGAACAGCACTCGTATAGCTCTCTTAGCCAGAGACTTGCAGCAAGGAGGCACTACAACTTCTCTTGTTCATTGACTTGCTGGTTGGCATGGCACCAGGTGGCTTTTTCCTTTAGCAAATGCTGCTGAAGGACAGAGTACTGAGAGAAGAAAGGAGGTAGCTTGGCACTTTAGAAAGTGGGTGAAATATCTGCTAGGCAGGAAAACTCACGAGAGCCCCATTAGTCCAGGTTCCTGATCTGGGTACTGAGAAGACCAAAGACCAGGCTCCAGAGGTGCAGAGAGTGGACTGGAGAAGCCATCGTGCCTTGACTTGCTGCAGCAGCCATTTATTGGTATGAACACAAGCCGACCATCTTAAACATTCCTGAAACAAGCTTTAGCTCTGAAGGAAGCCTCTCAACTGAAAGGAACAATGTTTAAACTTCACAAATAATATGTGTCTCTGTGTACTGATAATTCTGTGGACATGAACAGGCAGTGTAAGTGTTTTAAACAATAACAGCCTGGCTTATTAAGGACAATTTTAAAATTTTTTTTTTTTTTTTTTTTTTTGGCAAGCTTTTACTCTGGTAGGCTTTTAAAAATTGTTCCAACTCAATCTACTGCAATGTCTAAGTACCATTTTTTTTTAAAGCTGAACTGGACTAACAACAATAACATACTGTGAGATGTAGAATTTGTTTATCTTTCTTGCTGGTAAGGGCTCCAGGTTACCTTAGCCATTTGGGAAATAACAGGATATGAACCTTGTTTGCATTTTAACTGTTCTGTTGCTTCATCTAGACTGGTGATACAGAGAACTTTGCCTAGACAGTAACAGAGTGCTTTAGTGACCTCCTGTGATAGAGTGGAATAATTACAAGAGAATTTTAAGTAAACAGATAAGTGAACTGCCAAGTTAAAAAAGACTACAGCAAGAGCTATAAGCCAGATACAAGACTCAAGTTTATAGAAAAGAGCTTTAGTTGAGCATTCTAGAGAAGGAGATAACATACAGATGATTCTGGATGAGCCTGAAAGTATGAGAGAAGATATGAAAGAACTAAGGCCCTTTTTGCATGGCGTTCCTTAAGCGAAAGGGCCCCTTGAGCATCACGTAAATGTGAGGAGTGGTCTGCATGCCACACTCACATTTAAGCAACACTCAAAAGCGTTATGCGAACCGCTTACAGATTTTCTTATTTTTGGCTTCAAGCCAAAAATGCCACGCAGTCACGCAACGCTCAGGGGTGTGGAGCGCACTTACCTGCTGTGTGCAGCCTCCTGAGCCGTGCCGGTCGCGCTTCCTGCCTCAGCGCTAGCCTGCAACTCCCAGGCTGTGCTGTGGTAGGAAGGGGTGGGGTACAGGTGAGGCGCTCGCGTGACCAGGAAGCTGCTGCGGAGCCAAAGCAGCAGGGACGTGAAAGCCTTCCTCCTAAAGCTTCTCGCACGAGCACTGCGCCCCACCTCCGCGAAAAGGTAAGGTGCGAAAAGGTAGTAAGACATGACATGAATCAGATGAGGCAAGACTTTAAACAAGATCTAAAACCTCAATTGCAAACTGAACTTAAAGATATAAGAGGATATTTAAATCAAATAACAAGAGAAGCTAAACAGCTTGATGGTAAAATGGATGCCCTGGAACAGAAGCAGGAAGATATGATTGAAAAGTAGAATGTGCACCAGGGACACAATGTAAATGTGGTGGCTCTGCTGGAACTCAAAGAAAGAGAGACAATTCTCAGAATAATAGGAATTCTGGAAACTCAGAGTGAATATATTTAACTCAGAGTTTTTGAAGCGCTGGTTGACTTTTTGGAAATTGACAGATTTTTTCTTTCTTTCTCATGAAATTAACAGGATCTATCATTTGGATTCTTGGGTGGCCAGACAGAAATCTTCCAAGAGATGTTATAATTTAATTTGTCAGAAAACAAATAAGGGACAAAAGATGGGTAAGTGAAAGACTTTATAATTAAATGGGCACAAAATATTGATCATCAAATATCAGTTAGAACAATGGGAAAGAATGTGAATGAGAAATGTAAAATTTACTTTGAGTTATGATTGGTGAGAGAACTTTTATAAAATGATGTATAGATGGTATTTAACATCAGAAAAATTGTTGAAAATATAGAATAACTATTTAAATATTTGTCCGAAATATAAGAAACAAGAATAGACTTTTTATCATATGTGGTGAATGTGTGAAAAATAAAGAAATTTTGGGCTGTGATTGAAAGACATTTTGAAAATTAAGAAATTCTGTTTGTTAACAATTGTTTAACAATAAGATGGTTAAAATCTTATTACATTTTATCTCTTGTGTATTTTTTGTTTAGCAAATCTTAGTAACCTTGAGGAAGCAATAATTCATCTTATAGCCACCAACTGAGAGGCTGGAAGTCATAGGGCCTTTCTGCACTACGCTGTTATAGTGCTATTATTCTACTTTCTACATCCTGCGGAATTCTGGAGTTTGTAGTTTACAGAAGCCAAAAAGCTCTCTGGCTGAGAATTCTAAACACCCTTCTCTAAATCCCAAGATTCCATAGGATGTTGAATGTGGAATAATAGCACTAGTGGATGTGCTATTGTTTTATACATATGAACTGTGTATGTGTTTAATATAAATATATTAATAAAATCTTTTCTTGTCCATGACCTCCAGACACAATGTAGGAGGAGGAAACTCTTGCCATTCTCAACCATGGGAACTTCCTAGTTTTCTGTGGATCTTGTAAGAGTCTGTAATCTTTCCCCTTTATCTGAAGGTCCACTAGTAACCATTATTAGGACAGCATTTTTTTCATACCTCCCTGTTTATTCACTGGTAGTTACAGTGAATTCTTTTTAACCTCTATTTTACTGAACCACTGGAGTTGTTTTATTTTCTAGGAGTTGATGGTATAACATGATTTCCCACATCCTACTGGTGACTTATAGGCATCTACAGGGAATTTTTGCTAAGCTATATTTTATCTAGGTTTATTTATATTTTCTACAGTAATTACAGAAAAATGTTTTATTTTTCCCCTGTTGACTCATGGATGTCTACAAGACTGTCCTGTTAATCTAACAATTGTGTTCATCTTTTTTTCTACAGGCATACACAGATAGCCCACTAAATGAAAAACCATCTATTCTAATAATTCATTCCTCTTGAAATATTTGTTGAATTCTATGTATGTTGAATTCTTTGTGTTTCAGGGCCCGGGTACCAGTAACATGGAAGACTTTAGAATTTGCAAAGCATAAGAGTGCTGATTTTGGAGTGGGACCAAGTATTGGACAGGCAGGAACCATCATCACCTGATCTTCTAGGGACTGTGGAGTAGTCAGCCATTTGCACCTCAGATTATGAGGCCTTATGTTCCACATGGTATACTTGACTGCTCCTTTATGGTATCTTGCCTGTTAGTGAGCTGGTTGTGTTGTCGAAAGGTGATACATCAGACACAGCACTGAAGTTAAAGGATATCATTCTTTCTGGTCAACAGGCTATGTTAACAATTCATACTTGTAAGACTGATCAAGGGGTGTGAGGTGAGGCAAAGGTTATGTTGGGTTTGTCATTATCAAGCCTTGTGCTTTATTTACACTCTGCAGAGATATATGCAGGATGGGTGACCTGGGCCAGGTCTTTCATTTTGTCACACTAATTTTTCACCCTTTACTAAATACCAATTCAGAACTGTTAATTCCAAGGCCTTACATTAGTTGGACCTTCAGGGAGTTAAATCTGGAACTCATTTGTTTTGGATTGGGGTCAGCTTCTCCAGCTTTTACCATGCATCTGGCTGTGAATGCAGTCTAGTCTATCGAGCATTGGAGATTTCATGCTTACAAGAAATGTCTGACCTCTCAATTCATGAACTGTATGGTTCTGTTTTCTAATGTTGTATTTTCCAGGTTTTAGGTTTTGTCTGGACAGGCAGCAGGTCCCGATCTACAGTCACAGCATTGTTTACTGTGAGGTGTACCAGCCCTGAAATGACAATTTTTGTGCTCAGCTTAGGCTGAGCAATAGGCCACAGTGGAGTGGCTCAGGAAAAGAGGCCTTTGGTGGTACGGTTTCTTACCTCTATTGTTTAGGGCCTCCTCTTCACATTTTGCTTATTCATTTGGAAGGGAGTGATCTGGGTTTGTTGAAGGGCAAGGTCCTTATACTTCAGGTGCTGAATGACTTTTGAATCATACAGAATAGATGGTTAGGAATAATATTGATGTAGTCAGCCATTTTGCCTCACCAAATCTTGTGGAATGAGGGTGATCTCTGATGCATTGATACAACTGACAGAAGGGTAAATAGGGAGATCTGTAATGCTCTAAACACAGAGTTCTGCTACTTCCTCCTGCATCCCAATATAGTATTTCAACCCTGGCCTGTGAATAGAGTGTTCTTTGCAGATGTGTAACATGAGGTTACGGCTGTTTTGGACACTCTGATGGGGGAAAAAGACTAAGATGGTTGTCCTTTGTCTGTGGCAAGTTGTGGGGCGAGAAATATGAGTTATGGTGAACAACTTGGCACTCTTTTGATGAAGGGGAAGAAATTGGAAGTGGCTCTTTAGTTCCTGAAATCTGTGGGGTGGGGAAGGAGACTACACTTGTGGCTGAACTGGGGGGCTTTGCCCTCACTTAAGTCCTATGATTTGGGGATGGGGTTCTTTACGTCTTCTTGCAGTTGATAGTCATACCTAGCTGTTGGCTTGCCCTCAGAGTTTGGATGGGTCAGCCAAGTAAAGGCTGAGGTGGAAATCATGATGCAATGCCTGGTCTCAGCTGATCCTCCCCTCTTCCTGCTCCTTTCCAGGTTCAACAAAATTAAACAGGCTCTAGGTTAAACAAAGTGGCTCCTATTCAACCCAATTCTCTGTCTAGTCTTGTTACTCCATGGCTGGTCAGCAAAGATGATACAAATGGAATATGTAACAAAAATTCAAGTGAGTCTGCTAGTTGTAATGTGATCCCAGCTTTTTCTAGTTTGATTAACAACTATGCATTCCAGTTAACTTCTCTAAATTTCTCCATAAGGCATATCCTTTCCTTCACGTTTCTTCTCTTCCTTTTTTATAAAAAAATACTATTTTAAAACATTTTTGTACCACTCACTTTAAAAAATAATCTCAAAGCAGTTTGCAACATTAAACATGCATCAAAACTAAGTTAAAATGTAGTTACCATAAACAATAAAAGATATAGTTCAAAACACAAGACTCAGAACTATGGTCAGATAATGTATGCTTGTAAGCATTCATCGCTTTTCAAAAAGGGGGACCTTTAAAAAAAAGGCATTAGATTTTTGAAGGCAGGGGGAAGGGACATTTTTTATTGGTACTTTGACAATTAATTTACAGCCAATTTCTACTGCATAATTCCAGAACTGTTTCTACTTTGTTGTTTCCAGAAGCTGACCACAGAGAAATAGTACATTGGATTGAGGGTGTGAAGTTGTTTCCAAATTGGTCCAGTAAGCTAAACCCCATCAGGGCAAAAGCTGAATATTAAGAAAACAAAAATGATGATCATAAATAGTTCACATAACTTCAAAGTGGGTGATGAAGATACAGATCGAGTTAAAGATTTTCTATACTTTGGCTGAGTCATTAATCAAAATGGACAATGCAGTCAAGAAATCAGAAGAGAGCCAAGCCATGGAAAACTAGCTATGAAGAAGCAAATAAATATATTAAATACCAATTTAAGAATGATCCATGCCATAGTATTCATGATTTCTATTTATGGTTTTGAAAGCTAACAGAAAAAGAATCAATTCATTTAAAATGTGATGCAGAAAGAAAATTCTCCAGACCTTATGGGTGGCCTGTATGCTTCCACAGTTTGAATTCAAGGTCCTGATGATGACATTTAAAACCCTAAATGGCTTGGGACTTCAACATTTGAGGGAGCACTTCTCCCTATATTTTCCTGCCCCAGGACTGAGGTCTGCTGCAGGAGGAGTATCTGACCAGTAAGGTTAATACATGTGGGATGGTGTGGAAGAGGGCTTCCTCACCCATGGCATCCCAATTGTGGAATGTCATCCCCTTGGAGGCTCAATTTCATTTAGGTGCCAAGTAAAACGTTGGTTGTTCATCAAAGCCTTTGGACTCACTTATTCCTCTCAAATAACAATGTGTATAGTTTTAAAACTGTTTTAATTTTCTAAAATCAATTTGAACTTCTAAATTATGCTTAATACTGTTTTTAGATTATTTAAATAATTGTTATTGTTTTGAACTGTTTTTAACCTGTTTAATTTTATTTGTAAGCTGTCCTGAGAACTTTTTGATGGAAGAGGTGGGATAGAAATATTCGAATAAATGAATGAATAAATAAATAAAAACACAAATTAGTGGGTCAAGAACAAATCAAGCCTGAACTGTCATGAAGACCCAAAAATGTAACCATGTTACAGTAAATGAGTAAACTGAGGCTATCATGAGATGACAAAACTTGTTGGAAAAGACATTAATGCTGGGAAAAGTGGAAGTCAGTAAGAAAAGACATCACATTTCAGATGGATTTGTTTGATGAAGGAAGCCATAGACCTGAGTTTCGATCTGAGCAGGGCTATTGATGATCATGGCTCTCAGAGCTCTCTCATTCATAAAGCCATCATAAATCAAAGCTTACTTAAGGTCAAACAGCAGACAGACAAACAAAAAATCCTTTTACTGGTTTTAGGTAGACTAGACCCACTGAGCCAGTAGTGTTTTGAATGTGTTGGACTAGAATTCCAGGAGACCAGGGTTCAAACTCCACTAAGACATAGGAAGGCAACAACAAGCTCCTTCTGAACAAATCTGCCCTCTCTCGAAAAAAAGAAAAAAGAAACTGTGATAGGTTCACCTTCAAGTTGTCATACATAGAAATAACTTGGAAGTAGAGAAGAAGAGCCGCTGTAATAAATGGAGCTGATATAAGTGTTGACTTACCAAGTTCTCATTTATTCTATAAGTCTACTGTAGTTGGTACTAACAACTGAATTTAGTCCAGGAAGTATTTTCACCTTGATATACAGCTAATTACGCTATGTAGCAAACATGTACTTCAGAAAGAATGTAAGCATGAATGTTCCCCCCCCCCGAGACTTCATTCTATATTTTACAGTCCATTTTTGAACATATTTCACTGATATTACCATTATATTTTGCAAATATCATATCTTTCAAAGGGGATGATGAAAAGTGTATGTTTCTAGGATGTGAGTGGGTTTACAATAGACTTTACAAAAGGCCATGACAGCACAAATTCCACACCTCAGTCCTATGACTGTGACTGCATGGCAAAGAAAACGGCATTTAGTTTTCTGAATTCCTTCAATTCACAGCTTGCCATCAGTTACAAGTTTTAGTTTGCAGTAGAGAAGTTAGTGCAAAACTGCTGGTATTAAAAGTAGGTAAATTAGACATGGCATGTGATGGTTTTTAAACTTTCCTACAGAGCCAGCTGCACACTGTGACAAACTGACAAAATATTTTGCCTTTCAGTGCTGAAAGGGAACCAAGGTTGTTTTCTCGCTTCTCACTTGCTATGCTTATTAAAATAGTTATAGGTAAGGAAAAAGGAAAGAAAGTGAACATTCATTCTCTTAAGTTGCTACTGCTGCTAAGCTATCACTTTGCCACCCATGAATAGAATCAAGACCTCTCCTCTGTGTTCAGCTCTTTGGAGATACTGTCTCTCTTTTCTCTCTAATTCAGTTACATTCTTTATTTTATAAGAGTTCTATAAAAAGAAATTCTTATCTTGATTGTTGTATTGATCATGAGAGCTTGATCAGGGATACTACATCAAAACAGTTTTGAGGGTAATCAAGATGAGACAAAGTCACTGGTATACAAAATGCTTTATTGGTGATCAAGGATACAGCTGCTGCTTCATAGCAAAGAAAGATCATTTCTTTTACTGTCATAATACACCTCCAAAACCACAGAGTACTGCCCTAGAAACTACCATGTCTTTTAACCACATCTGTACCTCTTTCCACTTTGGAATGAGATCAGACAAGAGGTGTATTTAGTTTACTCCAAAAGCTAGAGAAAGGCCAATTCTACACTAGACTGTTATAGTGCTATTATTCCACTTTCAACATCCTATGGAATCCTGGGCTTTGCAGTTTGCAGTTTGCCTTTGAGGCCACTCCCTAAACTAGAACTCCAGAATTCCATAGGATGTTGAAAGTGGAATAATAGTGCTATATCAGCCTAGTGCAGAAATGGCCAAAGAAAACTCCTGTGTGTCAAAGAAGAACACATCAAATTCCTCTCCCACCCTTCTAGTTCAGAGAATTGAAAAGCAGAGTGACCACAGTAAAATCCCCTGACAGCCTATCATAGCTAGGCTGAAAAAGAGGAGAGTGGAGGCCCACTAATTTCTCTGTAATGTGGAACTTGGAATGATCTGGGTAGAATATATTGCTTAGAGGCCATGTTCTAGCCAATGGGGTGAAGAAGGCTCAGACTCATCAGCTAAAGGACTGTGATGCTTTTCTCTGTAGACCATCCGCTGCACTGATTTACTACAATAAAGCATATCCCACAGCAGTAGTATGTATCAGTTTTGGTACAAAAACTGAAAGGAAGACTTGAAACTGCAGACAGTTCCTGGTCAAAACAGCAAGCTTTAACCTAGTGTTTGATTTAAGAATCCCAATATTTTCCAACACACATAAGTAAAATTATATTCATATGTTAAATCCTTGAGATGGAACTACAGCAGTTTAATCCTGCTTTTGTCATGGAACCATCGTATAAAATCTTTGAGACCCGCTAAGAACTATATCTGGTAGAGTACTCTTCTGTGCTACAGCACTAGAGCTCTCCAGCAGTGAATTTTAAGTGCCTCACCTCACCGGTTTATACTAAAAAAACAGACAACATATTGGGACAGCAGGATAAATTTTTTGTTTTATTTTCTTTTTGGTAGTGAATCAGTGCACACAGTTACAAATCCCATGGTTCAACGGCATTCTGCAATATAATTCTTCAGTACTTGATCCAGCTGCTTGATATCACAAGGGCCTGTTCTAGTGGCATCACAGAGACTCATCCTCTAGTCTCAAATTATAGCACCGAAATATCAAGGAATGGCATGATACCATCTGAAATCTCTATATGCTTCTACTGTAGTCCATCCCTTAATACCCATTCTTTCCTTTGTGGTCATTTCTGCCAATCTTTATTATTATTCCCCCTTTCTGGTGTTTTACTCCATTACTTCTCAACCCATTTTGGCTGTATCCCTTCCTGGTTTTCAAATGTTTAGTTGCTGAGTAGTTGTTGTTTTCACACTGCCTTTTTCATTCTCTCCCCCTACATTAATGCATCAGTGATTTCATTTTAAAAAACAAGAAAGAATAATAAAGAATCATAAGCCTCTATAGTTTTGATTCCCTTTTTAAGAAATCAGAATACATTTTTGTTGGTATCACCCAGTTATTAATCAATTGAAGAAGTTTTGTTTGCTTGTTTTTTAAGATGCTTTTACTATCTGTGCATGACCTCCAGAGCAAATAGGTTACATCTGTCCATATGAAACTGCAAATGGAAAAAATGTAAGCCGGAAGACAGAGGCCCTTTCCTCATGGGGGGGCGGGGCGAAATGGGGCTGCGCACACAGGGGCAGAGCTTACCCGCGAGCGGGTTGCTCCGTCCCTGCGGAGAGCGCGGATCCACCGTTCTAAACGCTGCCGAATTTCAGCGGCGCTCGGTGGCGTTCGGCGGTGCTCGGCGGCACCCAAAATGGCAGCCGGCGGCTTCCGGCGGCGCTCCGCCAATCAGGACAGTGCGCCAGCCGGAAGCCCGCCCCCAGGCAGATCTGCAGGGACAAGCTACCGCGTCTCTACAGTTCTTCACCGGGGGTTGCCACGGGGCAGCGCGGGTGAGTTTTATAAAAACCACTTGTGAATGTGGTTTTTATAAAACTCACAGCACCACCCCTGCGGCTGCGCTAGAGCAGTTTGAGGTCTAGAATCTCACTTTTTTTAACTGCTCTAGGGCACCTTCCGGTGAAGAAGACCTCCAAGAGAGGTCGCTCTAGCGTGGGCAATATGCCTGTGTGGAAATGGCCAGAGTTGAATTAAGGCATTCAATTAGGGCCACTTCTGCAGGTTAACCACAAAGCTGAGAAAAATCATTTAAAAAAAAGGTCCAAGATCTCCTAGGTAGCATAGCTTGTATGTATTCTGGGATCTATAGGGCACATCCAGATGGACTGAAATGTCCCAACTTTTGCTCCTGTTCTTTCTGATTTTATACTGGATTAAAATAAACAAACATAGTAGCTGATATAAAAAGTCTCTAACCGTACTAGGAGACAGCAGAAAATATTCTGAGGGGACAAAAAAAAACATGTATGGGCCTGCAAAATAAAATCTGAAAGATCTGGTTCTTTCTGGTTTTTTTCATCACTCTGGATGTATCCATAGTCTAAAACTAAAGCTTTCAGTTTCTGGTTAATCCTCTCATGTTTTCCATATCAATTCAACATCACAGAGGCAATAAATTAAAATATCTTAAAATGATCTTAACATGATCTTTCTGCTAACCATGTCATTGGTCTAGAAAACTCTAAATTATTAAAAGAAGAAGAGGAGGAAGAAGAAGGAGGAGGATGAGAAAAGGAAGGAAGAGGGGAGGAAGGGGAGGGAAAGGAAAGGAAGAGAAGAGAAGAGACAAGACAAGACAAGAAAAAGACGTTACATTTAGAAATATTGCTCAAGGATGTGGAAAATGCTCAGAGCATATTTATTGCTTTTTATATCCCTCAGTTGCTGTTAGGTGCCCTCAAAGCAACTTTGATTTATGGTAACATGTCAGAGTTTTCATTACAATATTTATTCAAAGAAAGTGTTGCAATGGACAGAGGGTGACTTACCCAAGATCACTTAGGCCCTTTTCGCACAGCCTTTGTCATGAGAAAGGGCCTCTGGAGCATTACACGATTGCGAGGAGCTTGTCACATGATGTCTTCGCAATCGCGTGATGCTGCTGGGGCCAGCAGGCACTGATTGTGCAATATTTCATTTTCAGATTTTGGCTGAAAATGATGTGTGATTGCGCATCACTCCCAGGCCTCACACACACTTACCGTCCATGCGGAGCCTCCAGAGCCGTGGCCCTTGTGCTTCCTCCCCCAGTGCAGCCTGGGAAATACCCAGCTATGCTGTGGAAGGAAGAGGCATAGCCCTCATGTTACCTGCTGGCCGGCCGGCACCTCCTGCAGAGACAGAGCAGAGGGGACACGAGTACCTCATGGAAGAGGCTGCTCATGTGATGCCCATGTGACCGCACCCGATGGAGGTAAGCTGCAGAAAGAGCCTTAGTGTGTCTCCATGGCTGAATGGAGATTCAGACTCTCGTCTCCAGCACTCAAACTACTATACTATGCTGGGTTTCACCACAAGTTTCCGGGGACTTATGCTCTGAAAAAGGAACATGTTGCCCTTCAGATATTGTTGTATACCAATTCCTATCAGTCCTAGCCAATGCTGCCAATTTTACCATGGGAGCTGTCAGGGCAAAACTGACAGGGTAGTATATTCCACACCCCTGCCCCTAAATAAGATTATTTACTGAGCATTTTTTCATGCTCAGAAAGCAGAACTGTGTTTGAATGACCATAATTCTCTAGAGGATATTCACTATCTCAAGACTTTCACCTTTTGTTGTTCAGATAACCGCTGCCCTGCTTCATTGGCTCGGCTCCTTTTCATTTTAGCAGGAGCATCACATCCGCTGTATTTTTCTTTCAGGGTGAGCATTACAAATTCTTCATCATTTGAAAGGCAAGAAAAGCTGTCCCTGAAAACCTGTCCCATGTGATTAAACATTTTGAAATGTACTCTCATTAACTGTTGGTAAACATTTAATTTACTTCAAAAAATGTCAAAAGGAAAGGTTAAGAAAGATAACCGACTAGGCACATGCCACAACTATTCTCAAGTTATTGAGACTGGGTATTTTAAGTTTAATTATGAGCTTTAGGGAAGGAAAGGATTTCTTTTTTCGATTAAAGGATTATGGAAGATTAATCATATTACCAAGTGGCAGGTTTCTTTTGTGAAAAGCACCTTAATTGGACAAGAAAAGCAATGCTATTACATTAATAACTGCCAACTGGCAAAATTGATGCTTAAAATGAAAAATAAAGCTAGCCATAATATCAGGAATTTTCATCAGCAATTCTTATTGCAGTTAAATTACTGGAAATATCCTTATTAAGGTTTCTTTTTAAGGCTCAGGTATTTACTTTACGTCTAAAAGAAAATGTGGGGAAAAGCTTCAGAAGCTTATAAGCATTATCTCTTTGTTCAAAGGGCCTCAGCTCATTCATATTTTTATTTATTTATTTATTTATTTATTGAATTTAGATTCCACCTTTCTTCCAATAATGGGACTCAAAATCGCTAGCAACATATTTTAAAACAGTACAGATTAAAACTATACAAAATCATTTATAAAAGTATAAATATAGGAGTTATTTAAAAATGATTAAACAATTTATAAGTTAAAACATTATAATTAATTAAAAAACCATATATGCTTAAAAATAGCACCATACAGTATTAAAACCCCACCCCAGTCAGTTTTTAAAAGCCTGATAACATAAAAATGTTTTGACCTGCTGACAGAAGGAAAGCAAGGACAGGGCCATCCAAGCTTTCCCAAGGAAGAAGCTCCAAAGTCTGGGACCAGCCATGGACAAGGCCCTCTCCCTTGTGACCACCAAAAGAGCCTGGGAAGGTGGTGGGACAGAGGGAAAGGTTTCTCCAGATGATCTTAGAGCTCTAATGGGCTTGTAAATGGAAACGCAGTTCTTCAAATTATCTAGACTTAAGGTGTATAAGGCTTTCTAAGTCCCAATTATCACTTTCGCCCCTTTCGCACTCCATTTCCTAGGTGAAATGGCCACGGGAGCACGCGGGATTGTGAGGACGGCTCTGCATGACATCCTTGTGATCATTTGTCACTCCTGTAGTGATCACACAGCAAACACACAGTATATCATTCTCAGCTCTTTGCTGAAAATGATGCACGCTTGTGCATCCCTCCCATGTCCCTCCCACACTTACCTTGTGTGTGGAATGTCAGGAAACACGGCCATCGCGCTTTTTCTCCCAGTGCAGCCTGGGAAACTACCCAGCTGTGCTATGGAAGAAAGGGGCGGAGCTATTGTACTTCCTTGCATCCAGCACGGAGCTGGTGCAGAGGGAGGCACAGAGGATGCGACTGCCTCCTGGAGGAGGCTTTTTGTGCAATCCCCACGCAACGTCAGCAGCAGCAGGTAAGGTGCGAAAAGAGCCTTTGAATTGTGCCTGGAAACAGACCAACAGCCAGTGGAGCTGTTGCAACATGGGAATTATTTGCTCTCTGTAGGTAGCCCTGTTAACAATCTGGTTGCATATTTTTGGCCCAACAGATGTTTCTGAGCACTTTTCAAAGGCAGTTTCATGTACAGTGCATTACAGTAACTCAGATGGGATGTGACTAAGGCACGTACTGCTGTGGCCAGAACACACAAAGACTTTTGGCATCTTCAGGCAGGGCTAGACTTAAGCCATTTCTGCACTACACTGTTTTAGTGCTATTATTCCACTTTCAACATCCTATGGAATCCTGGGCTTTGCAGTTTAGGGAGAAGCCTTTAGAATTTTCAGTTAGAGATCTCTTTGGCCTCAGTAAATTATGAACTCCAGAATTCCATAGGTTGTTGAAAGTGGAATAATAGCACTGTAATGGTGCAGGGCAGAAATGGCCTCAGTGTCTAAAACTTTAGAGAGGATGCCACTGAACTAGACTAATTAATGATTTGAGTTCTGATGAGATCACTTCCTTTTTCCTTCTATAATGTACATTTTTTCCCCCTGATATTCAAGATTCCAAGTAAAGGTGAGAATCTGCTCAATTGACTAATCCAAATAAACTTTCCTTAGACAAAATGCAGAGGACAATTTTTGGAACTAGCATTGCATACTTTATTCCCATCTCACAAATAATTCTGATTACATTACTATGAGGCCCAAGTTACAACCCATGAAGCAAGCATTTGATCAACATTGAGTATGTAGAGGAAGACATTACTTGGTGGTTTAGGATATTGCACATAACTAAATATAATTGTAGTAAAAGGATATGTTGCTGACACTTTGTGATTTCATTGCTTAAAGTTCATACATTGCTCTGCTGAATTAATAGGGTTTCTTTTTTCCCCTGACACTACTGGACTGGATTTCTGACATTACCAGATTTATTAGATGGTCTCACTACTATAGGACAGGACACTATTGAAGGAGTGGCTTGCATTTGCTGTGCTGGAAACAGTATAAAGTTTGATGCACTTTATATTGTTTATATTGTTAGGCAAAATGTGCATGTGGGGGTGGGATGGATAAGGGAATTAGCAAGGGAAAACTGCAACTAAATTCACAGCAGGTGTGTCCGTAACACATACATCTTAAACGTCTGAAAGGCAGTGATAGAAGGGCTACCTGCCCAATTGATTCCACAATGGTATGTCTGTTCTGTCATCAAAGATATGACTACAGCTAACTAGAATACATTCAAGGACTCATTTTCTACCTTAAGTCTGACAATCTCCCTTTGCTGAAAGTGTCAAGTTGGGCTGCAGTGTCTCATCATGGTTTCCTAATTATGAGTGGCAATCTGTTAGTAACACACAGTACATATTTGTGGCTTACGTGTGGCTTATATGTGTCTTTTTGGGTGATGAGTAGAGACTTAGGCCCTTTCCGCGACTCACCTTTTTGTGGAGCTGGGGTGCGGGGATCACGCAAGCAGCCTCTTGTGAGAGGCTCTCATGCCCCCCTTGCTTCAGCTCCGCAGCTGCTGCCTGCTCATGAGCAGGTAGCACGAGAGTCCCTCCTCTTCCTTCCACAGTGCAGCCTGGGATTTTTCCAGGCTGCGCTGGGGCAGGAAGCACGAGCACTATGGCTCTGGAGCTCTGCACGCACAGCAAGTGCATGCGGGGCTCCAGAACGATGTGCGATTGCGCACCATTTTCGTCTCAAAGCCAAAAATGAAAGAGTGCACAATCGGCCCCTGCCATTGTGATTGCGTTGCGATTGTGAGTGCGTCGTGTGGACTGCTCCTTGCAGTTGTGCAGTGCTCCAGGAGCCCTTTCACATGGCAAATGCCGTGTGAAAAGGGCCTTTGTCTCTAACCCTTTGCACTCTATCCAAAATGCTTCCACTCCAGTAGGTGTCATGCCCCAGGCTGAGCCACTGCTGCTGCTTACTGAGAGGGGGAGGGAAGGGATAGGATAAGCAATTCAGACAATGAAGATATAGTTGTTCTGGACTTTCACATGAAGACAAACAAGGGTACACACCATTCGTGAGTCCACCAACATTTCCCACCCACCCACCCGCCCAGTCTGAGGCTTCATCATCTGAGTTGCCTCCCTCCATCAATAAGCAGCAGCAGAGACTCTTTCTGAGGTGTGACAGCTGCCAGGGCCATGGAGAAGGCATGAAACTCTGTGGGGAGAATCACAGAGTTGGAAGAGACCATAAAGGCCATTGAATACAACCCCCTGCCATGCAGGAACACACTCCCAGAAAATGGTCATGCAGCCTTTGCTTAGAAACCTCCAAAGAAGGTGATTTCACCACACTTCAAGGCAGCATATATCCACTGTCAAATGGCTCTTACCATCAGGAAGTTCTTCCTGATGTTTAGGTGAAATCTCTTATCCTGCAGTTTGAATCAATTGTTCTGTGTGCTATCTCCAGAGCAGCAGAAAACAAGCCTGTTCCATCCTCAAAATGGTATCCCTTCAAATATTTAAACATGGCTATCACATGTATAAAGACTAGAGATTAAAGTGTATAAAGTGTATCGCTTAACCTTCTTTTTGTCAGGCTAAACATACCTAGCTCCCTAAGCTGCTCCTCATAGGGCATGGTTTCCAGATCCTTCATCATTTTGGTTGCCCTCATCTGGACGCATTTCAGCTTGTCAATATCCTTCTTGAATTGTGGTGCCCAGAACTGGACACAGTATTGTAGGTGAGATCTAACCAAAGCAAAATAGAATGGTAATTATTACATCCCTTGATCTCAAAACTATACTCCTATTGATGCAGCCTAGAATGTTACACTTCATCTGCCCAACGTAGGATCTGGGGCCTTGTGAGTCTCTGAATTATACTGTATGATAGCCTTGGCAGCCAATGCAACGTGCAATCAATAAAAGTGTCTCATTTTGTTTTTCTTTTATACTTCTGCAAGGTCAGTTTAACCCTGATAAACCCTTATACTGTACCAGTGCTCACAAGGGCCATTTGATGGTCCACTTCCCAGGTAAGTGTCTATGATTGCAGCCTTAGTTACAATCTGAACATTGCCACAATCAGAAGGGATTGTGTTCAGTGAAGAATCATGTATTGTGTGGAAGAGTGAGATGAAACTTTCTGTTTGGCAGTTAGCAGATAAGAAGCCTGCATCTCTGTGTGACCCTGTTTCCCAGAGTGTCTTTCTTTGTCAGGTCCATGTGAAGTCAAGGCCTGAATTCTCCTTTTAATCTCTAGTCTTTATACACTTTGAAATGTGCCTGTATGTGCGTGTTTAAACTCCTTGTTTTACTTGGGGGAAATTTTGTGCTGAGGTTGACCAAAGCCAACACATATAATCCCGTATTACAATTTACCAGATTTCCTGATAAAAAGAGATGCATGAAATGGAATATTGCCCACTATTCCTACTTAGAGTAGGCATTTAAACTAAAATTTATCATCATAGTGTTTTGACACATGATTAGAGACCAAGTCTGGTGGTATTAGAACTGAAGGGAATAATTTATTCTGACCCATTCATATTTTTCATTGCATTGTGCATTTGAAGGTCTTGCATTCCATGTTAGTTATGATTAATGGGCTGTAGCATTCTCATTTAGGCTCTAGAAATGAGAAGCATTGTGATCAGATTACTTTCAGTGCTTTTACTCCATGCCCAACAACAACAACAAAGGCAAGTGGGGGGAAAAAAACACTCTCAAGGCACAAGAAGATCTTGGAAGGCTGGTAAAGGCATTTCATTCTAGTTTTTCTTTCCTGTTTTACTCTACTTATCCTATTTTTTCTGGGACTTGAGAGGATTTATATTCAAGGCCTGGTATAAATGTTGATGTGCTGAGAAAATAGAAGAAGGAAAATATTGAGGGAGGTTGCTGTTGTGGCAATGAACCAGATTATATCATGTCAGCAGGCCTGATGTTTAACAACCAACCTGATTCCTGCTGCACTGGCAGAGCTGTTCCAAACTGGGCTGTAAACATATGAAACTGTGCATCCATGTTCCAATGTCTGCCTCCAGAGTCATATGATATATCACTTAGCAAACTCCACTGTCTCTTGAGACACACTACTTCTCACAAAGTGTCAGCAACACATCAATTTTAATCCTCAAATATGTGGACAGACAATATTGTACTGGGTTTTATACTGTAAATAAATCTCACTGTCTGTTGTACATATTCCCTTTAGTATTAGAATGCTATTTCAGCAAATGCAATTCAGATTCAGCCTGTTGGTTTTTGGCAATTTTGATAAACTCAACAATAATAGCACAGGGATGAACACTATGTGTGGGTGGGTGTGTTTAATAGCCATTGGAACCCTAGCGTGTATATTTGCACGCATGCACACACATACTAGTATAATTATGAAGTGGTTCTGTTTCTTTCAGAGTGCTATTTGCTATCTGGTTTAAGATCTGGCTGCACTTCCCTAGCTACAATCTCGGTCGCACTACTGTAACACAGTCTATATGGGGCTGTCTTGGGAAACTGTTTGGAAATTTCAGTGGGTTCAAAGTGCTGTGGTCAGAATGTTGACCAAGGCTAGGCAAAGGAAACGTATTCTTTTCATCTCTGAATACTATTCATAGTACCGGTCATGACCTATAAAATCATGACCTATAAAATCCTATGTATTTTCAATCTACCTGAAAGACAGAATCTCCCTATACAAACCTGCCGGAGTTTAAAGATCTGTGGGGAAAACCTTTTTCTCACTTCCACTACCATCACAGGCTTGCTATTTGCTATCTGGTTTCAGATCTGGCTACACTTCCCTCAATACAGAAGAAGGCCTTCTCAGTGGCTGCTCCCACTCTCTGGAACTTTATTCCACAAGAGTCTATGCTAGATCCTTCCCTGCTTTCCTTTTCCTGGCAGCTAATGATGTGTTTGCTTATGCAGGCTTTTAACATGAAAGCAGGGGAGCTTGTTATTGGGATGTTTTATTAATTTATTTTAACTTTTGTATGTTTTTAAAATGATATTATGCTGTTTTTACGCAGTTGATTTTAATTGCTTTTCAATTTTATTGTAAATGTTTTGTCAGTCTGGAAACCTTCTTGGCTCCCATTCTGGGAGACAGGTGGCATACAAATGCAATAAATAATATAAATAAATAAATAAATCTGCAAAAAGGTACATGAACAGACATCAAACTGAAGCCCTCTTGATCTTATGGCCCTATCACTGAGCTGTGCATTGTGTTCCTCAATGGTATTCCAATGCCTGGCAGTACTTGCATGATGGAAACAGGAAGATGCTAAATATTTACCTCCTGGAGAAGCTTCTGTGGAAAATGCTGTGTGCCACTTGTTATCAGCACCATCTAGCCTGACACTGACTGATCACTAGTCTAACAATGACTTTGATGAAAATCCCAGTGACCAAAAATAGAGCTTAAAAGCAAGCCTGTGGCTACAGTTTTGCTTTTTTTTTTTTTTTTTGCTGCATACACTGGGGACCTCTTGTGATGATGATTAATAGGAATTGCATACAAGCCTCTCTGAGAAGTTCCTACATAAATGACTTCCAATTAAAGTAAATAGTTCACAGACATGCTCTTCAATACCTCTCACCTCTTTTCTAATTTTAGGTATTCTGTTAAAAATATTTTTGGACAGATCTAGCATACAAAGTACAAAATGGTCTAAGGTCCCTGCCTCAACTTTTATTAATATGCAATTTTATTCAAGAATACCTAGAATACATTACAGTTTGTAAGGCAAGCATATGAAAAGTAGTTTTAAAGGAGACACATTTCTAATTGAGTGGAGGTTTTAAATGTATCCATTTTTTAAAAAAACAAAAAACAAGCTGTACGGAATCCTGATGGTCTCATATACATATGTAAGCTCCTTTTCACATTTGGTTGTACTTTTTTGGCCATTGGGCATAATTCTGGTCAGTTGGGCAACTGGTCAGTTGGGCACTGTGTAAGTGGAATTCCAGAAATGTAACTATTTCATATAGGTGTGAATCCTATTGTTAATCTTGACTAGAACATTCACTGAATCCATTGTATTTACCTATGTGTTGAATGATGATTTAACAATTGATTCAGTCTAGTTGGAACTAATCAATAGCATTCTAGCTATGCATTTGTGCATACTTGGATGGTGCACAATTATTTTTCAGTGCCTTCAACGTCACTTTATTCACTGGGAGTTCAAAACTAGCTATTGTATATTCCCCATCGTGCCAAAAGACAAAAAACAGGGTACCATGACAGATAAAATAGCTATTGCACAATGGCAGTATTTGGCAGAAGGGCAGTGTAGCACAACCACCATTTAACTACCCGAGTGTGGGTTCATACTACATGAGCACAATGTAGATCTCAGCATATATATTCAGAATATGAAAAGTCCATATGCTCAAACCACCAGTGTTTCAGAATGAGCCCTTGCTTTTATTCCTGCTGCAGCAACACAGAAGCTGCCTCAAACCTAATTAGAACACTCATCTTTTTAGTACAGTATTATTTACACTGATTGGCAGTTACCATCCAGAATTTCAGACAAGGCTTTGGCTGTGCCAAGGACTGAACCTGTGACTATCTGCAATGAAAGCATCTGTTTTACTACTTAGCAACAATTCTTTCCCTTGACTCCAGTGCCAGCCAAACATCATTCATCAATGCTATTTTACTGAATAACTGTTTCATTCACCTGACCTCAAGGAAGCTAAGCTCTGAATAGCCTTGAGAAATTTAGTCTTTGTGCTTTCTGATATGAGTTGACCTTATTTGCACCTCTTGGACTAATGTGGAAATTAGAACATAGTTATATATTGTTTGGTTTTCAAGTTCAGACATGTTCTTTGAGAGAAAAGCAGAGGTATGTGTTTTAGGGGAAAAAAGAAAGCACAATTAAATACATATTCAAGTCCAGGACTTCAGAAAAAGCTGATGTGAGGAGGAACAATTTGCAGCACAGTAATGGCAAGGAAGAAGATGCTGAACCCTTAAAATACATATTTAGAATCCTGTTTGGCAGCATGGGATTCCTTTTTAAAAAACAAAATGCATAAATGACACTGTAAGTGACACTAGAACAGCTGTATCACATGACCAGACAAAGCAAGATGATCACGCAATTTCCCAATATTTGAAGTCCAAGCAGGAAGTTTTTGAGACATGATGACCAAAAGCTAATTCTAGCCTATGCTCTACAATTGTAATCTCTAGTGGCATATGTTTTCTGATCAGAAAGTGAAAATTAAAACAAATAAATGCATGGAGGTTTCTTGACAGAAAATTTTGAGTGTTGTATAGTTGAACAATGAAATCTGACTGAGAAGGAATTGGCTTGCTATACATTGTGGCATCTTGATTAAAAAAACAACAGAGGGCAGCTAAATTGTGTCCTTTCCTCAAATATCCATCCAATTGTTGTTGTTACATATACCCTCCATATCTGTGGGTGTTCCATTTCAGGATCCCCTGCAAGTGCTGAAAAATGCAAATCCCTGAGCTTCCTATTATTAAATGGTGGCAATGTGTACACAGATGCTTCAGTGTGCCTATGTTCATGTCAATTAAGTAGAGATGCAATGCTCTGCAATTGCTGGAATTCACTGATCTAGAGGTTGCATATACATATAGTCCACTGTTCTTTGACTCCTGAGATAACAAAGTGCATAAGCTTTTTAATTGCTTTATATTTTTTTCAGCTGAGCTGAATAGCTGATTTAAATACTAGTGAGTACCTTACGCATTTCCACTTGCTATGATAGTCAACCCACACCAATATTAAGGGAGCATGGACTGAAATGTTGTGATTCTACAATTCCTAGAATTATTTCTACTACTGAGTCATATGAACAACAAAGTATCTTCGAAAGAATTCTTTCACTTTAGCCAGGAGAATTAAATTAAAGATAGCAGTATCAAAGGGGCCTCATGTGGTACACCTATCCTAAAATCATAACATCATCGATTTCCCCAGTCTAACCAAAAGTAACAAATGATGAGTGTTTCCATTCCTATTCTCCATTAGATGACAGAATCTGCCACGTGTTACAGAAATTTGGCAATTATTATGTGCATATACATCTTCAAGTGGCTGAAAGGATCAAACCCTCTTTAGACATTCTTTTCTACCTAGTAGTTTCCTACAGAAAGGAGCAGATATATGGGTCTGCTAAGCAGTGCTTGGAATTTCATTAGAAAGAGGGGTGGATGGATAGAGATTTATTCAGAGGTGAATCAAGAGCATTTCTAGTTATTAACTATTATTTTCTTTATTGTACATTTTAACAGGAAAGCCATACCTGTTGCATGTTTTAGAAATCAGGTGGCTAATCCCCCAGGCAGATGCTACCTTATGAAGCTGCATCACTACCAGGGCAAATATACGGGGGAAAGTGGGCCCATGGCAGGAACTCAAGGTATATGTGGACACCACCTAAGAAGTATCTGAAACATTTTTCTTTAAAAGAGTAAGAGCTGATCTACCTTTATTTCATAGGAAGTGTAGAAGGCTATAAAGAAACATTGTTTTTTCTTTTAGATTGGCAAAGGACACAGATGCCTCCTGTGAAAAGGTAGGCATCACACCTTACCCACTTTTGTCCTTTCCTCTGAAATTTGTCCCTGCCTTCCTCAGTTTTCAGGAGTGTTTTTCCCCACACCTCCCACCTGTGCATAGCTGATAAGAGTTAGCTGAAATTATCAGCACAATCTGAAATTCAAAATAGACCCAGGAAATCACAGACACACATTTAAGGATAACATTTATTTCTGTTGGTATAATATATTTATTTAAACTCAAATAATATAAATGGCACTTCTGATTACTTTAAAATAAGTGTTGACTTGTATTTGCCAGTTACTACCATCTACCTTGCAATTTAGGTTGTTTTTAAACGGTGTTTTAAAAGTATTTGTTTCTGATTCATTTTGAAACGAGAATTTTATTGTACATCAGTTAACAGGCTTTGATGGGGAAAAATTTTTTTGTAAAAAAATAAGCATAATAAATAACCATATATAAAAGTTGTATGAGAAACTTTGTATGCAGGTGTATATGTATACAGAAAGAGTGATCAGATTCTTTACAAAAATGGAAGTGCATGGTCATTATGAAAATTCCCTCTAAGAAACTTATTGTTCAGTCCTTACTGAAACCATGGGAGGATGAGGGGCCAATATTTCCCCACAACCTCCTGTGGGCTGCACCCCTACTTTGCCAAGCACAAAGACCTCAGCTTTCTTTTGCAGCCAGACTCAAAACTGTGACAGGAAGAGATAAAGCTTCATTCTCCATCATCATTCTGAAAATGACAGCAGAAGAACATAGAACTATTTGAGATTGTTTTGAATTGCTCGTGGGGGGTGAGGTGGAAATATTTGTTTGAATGGTTGTATGTGTGGGGGTTTTATTTGGTTTTCATGCTAAAACTTCCCCTAACTCATACCAATTTTCCTTTCTTTCTTTTTTCTTTTTTTTAAAAAAAACGTAATTGGTAATTGAAAAGCTTTGCTGGATGGCTAAGCAATTTCAGGGGCTCCAAAAGTGGGCCCCAGATATCATATGTGGTTGGTCTGTAGCCAACTCCAAGTTTAAACAATTAAAAAAAAACTTCCACACATGGGGAGCAAGTTACTAGTTATTAAACTAGTTTCCACATATGGAAATTAGTTTCCCTGAACACATGGAAATAGGTTAGTATGAAGGACACATAGCGGATGGAGGAATAGCCATGTGATGGTGTCTTTGATGGCTTCTGCCCACTTCTGCCTCCTTCTCACTAACCATTTGGGCTTTCATGATTGCTATAGAAAGGCAGTCCAGAATCAGGATAAAATACACAAAGGCACATTTGCCTATAGGCTCTCACTCCTAATTCTGTATTTAATTATACTGTTTAAGTTGAAACACTTACAGGTGCTGTACAATATTTATTTGTACTGCATAGTGCCATAGAATGCAATACAAATATTTAGCACAAGCAATTACAAATTAAAACCTTCTCAATAAAATCCAGAGAAAAACGTCTTAGGGTTTTCCACAGATGAAGTCATAGATCTGTGGATTGGAACAGAGGCCTGTTGCACAAAGGAAACTCCAAGGTTAAAGGGTTTTTTTTCTTTTTTTCTCTTTAATTAATATATATATATCCCGATATAAATGCTCACACAACAGGTGAAATCAATTTAAATCACATGAATTTGGATCTTATTAGTACCAACTTCAAACACATAAATTTTGAGACAAATAATTAGCTTATCCTATTGCACATAACTAGTCCATGATTATATCCCATATACTTTTCCCACTTCCTTCCTTCCTTCCTTCCTTCCTTCCTTCCTTCCTTCCTTCCTTCCTTCCTTCCTTCCATCCATACTTTAAATTGAACAAATGAATAAAACTACACACAAAGAGAACTACATTCTTTTGAGCTGGAATTCCAGAACGTAGAGACCCTAGCATTCTCACCACCGCACCTCCTATGCTCACTTTTCTTGTCACCGAAAGCCCTCAACAATAAACAGTTTGAACAGATTTTCTTATGTTTTCTCAGTAAAACTCAACTGTTAGAAAAGCTCTGATGTCATTTCTATTGCTCCTAGAATAAACTGCATGGAAAATCTGTAATCTTAATTATTGATGTTAAACACGCTCTGCTCCTGTGTATTTGGAAAACATGCTAGTTTCTGAGCCAGTTTTGCTAGAAAAATAGCAGCCTTTCATCCATCTATAACAGATCAGAGCAAATATCATCATGGGAAATGTTTTCACTAGCATATTTTAACCAATGTAGAGTTGTTATCTGAGTGATGGACTGGGACTCTGGCAGATCAGGAAAGAAACTCCACTCAGCCATTAAAACATACTGGGTGACCTTGGGCAAATCATACTTTCTCAGTCTTAAGAGGAAGACAATGGCAAACCTCCCCTGAAACAGTTCTGTCCAGAAAACCCTATGACAGGATCACTACAAGTTGAAGGTATCTTGAAGACACACAAGAAAGACAGCAACAACAGTAGCAGTGGCAGAAGCATATTTGATCTAAATCCATTGTCCAGTTCCCAAATCAGTTGTTTCCTACAAGGACTTCTCCTAAAATAGAATAGTAATTTGCATATATTAGGGATATGAAGAACATTTGTCAATTTTAGCATCCTCACTGACAAGCAGTGTGTTGTCATGTCAAGATACCTTGCTTAAAAAGTCAAGAACCATAAAATGCTTCATGACTGTGTGGGATCAAACCAACCAACACAAACTGAGTAACTTCATTGGCATTCATTGCTTCTTCCTTGAATGAGACTGTCTGATTTATGTAAGCAACTGTACCACCTGTTTCCTTCAGATGAAAAGAGATTTTTTCTAGTATCCTTTTACTGGATGTTTGCATCCTGTGCACAACATATGTGTAAATTCCATTTTGTCCTTGTGCTCTAACCCTCCTCCCCTCCAAAATATCTTGCAGCAGCTGTCAAAGCCCCAGAAGAGACCCCCTCCTCCTTTCATATATTTTGTGGGGGAGGGGGGAGATGATTCAAATCATAAAGATTTGGCTCTTCTGAGCTCTCTTCCCCCAACTGAGCTTAGACCAGCTGCTTCTCCATGATCTGAATTGCTTCCTTCTCTCCTCACCATAAGCATCCATAACCAGTAGCAGCAGGTTTCCTTCCTGGGGCTTGACAGCTGTCAGATGGTGGGAAAACATGGAGCTGCATATGCAGAACTATGCAGCTATGTAGGATCTCAGGTTTTGTCTGTTTATATGGGAGTTTTTCCCCCCCTTACTTTCCCACAGAACACAGGCTATATTCTGAACTTTTCTGATGCTACAATATAATGCATTTATGTTAAGTACATCCAGATGGAGAAACTCTTTATCTGATTATTCCAGTTTACAAAGTGTGCACATTAGAATGGGTACTAATCACTAGGTATTAACTGCCTTAATTATGGTTTTGCCTGAGAGTTCTAAGAATTCTCATCAAGTAATCACTGTACATCTTCCAAAACTATTTTCAGGATAGTGTATTAGTAAGTGGATGTGTTTTTCAGTACATTGTGATTAATAAACTTAGGCTGAGATCCTGCTGAGAGCTCTTGTAGGATAATGTTCCACCAGCTTAACTTCATGGATTGTGGAGAGAAGGCCAGACCAGTGGGAATAAAGCAAACTATATTCACACATCATTCTGGGATTACTGCTTACTTTTATACTACCTTGTAGAACATTCACAGAAGTCATCTTCAAGAAATCCTTCTGTAAGCCAGCAAAATGTGCAACGACTTTCACACCTGGATAGTTCTAGAAGTGGAAAATATCCCATGGAATTTTGGCCTTATTCCATGGTAATGCAAGGCACTCCTAAGGGGATAGCCTTTCTCCAGCAGCTATAGTACATTTGCTGTTAACTGGCATGCTGACCCATTGGTATGTTAGCCAACGCACAGGGCTTTATGCCCTGCATTCACTTTATCAACTAATAATCAAACCAGGGTTCATATACACATAGAACAAAGTTATAGGTTGAGTAAAAGTATCTAAGCTTAATATGATAAGGGCACGTAAACTTTTATGCATTTCTAAAGTAATATGCTTTACCTCTTGTGTTTTTAATTACACATCACACTTTAAAAAAATATTTCTATGACTGTATCACATCCACAATAACTACATATTAAAATAAACTTCAGGTATTTTTTAAAAATTTATTAATGCCCTGTCTCTTTCGATTAAAAATAAATGGAACTCTAGACAGCTAATAATGAAATGAAGACAAGACAAAAAAAATACAAAAATACAAGTTTACAAAAGCATAAAATAGGCTGAATAATCAGAGAACTTTAAAAGCAATTAAAAACCTTTTTTTAAGACAGCATAAACCCAGATTAAAAACCTAAAAACTAGCTGAAGTGCCAAAGGATTGTCTGAATTTTTTTAAAAAATGCCTGTGACCAGTGGGGTAAACAGAAAGGGGGACTGATTATCCCCTCATGGGCTGGTAGTGGGCATGGAGAAAACTCTCTTCCAGACATTAACATTTGTTTCCCAAACATGAACTATGATTACTCAGCGTAACCACTGAGTTGTGTCAAAATCTGTTCTCCAGTTTCCAAAGTTTTCTTCTTCCATGAAAAAGGCATGATTTTGTGCTCTGTTCTCAATGTGTGTTTGAAATTTTCTTATGCATCTGAGGTTGTGGACAGCGTTTCATGTATCTCTCCCTTTCTATTACACAACTCTCCCTGGCTGCCCAGAATTCCTGATTTGAAAAGCAATCTCGTAACATCTTTCCCTTTAAAATGAAAAACAGAGCACTTTTCAGTTACCTTGTTAACTAAATCATCCTCAAGCACCCTTAAGTCCATACTCAGTCATTAAACCAAAGCGTTTGTTGTTGTTGTTGTTGTTGTTGTTGTTGTTGTTGTTGTTGTTGTTGTTGTTGTTCTTCTTCTTCTTCTTCTTCTTCTTCTTCTTCTTCTTCTTCTTCTTCTTCTTCTTCTTCTGAAGGGGTGATACCCTAAAACACATGCTTTCCCACCAGATGGGAAAAATGGCTAACAAAGGGTTTAGATGAGTGCAATGGGAGTGATCTCCTGAAAAGGACGGAGAGAGAGAATCCCAAAGATCAGGCAAAGGCACTGTCCATCAATTGAGACCTCTAACAGCGGAAGGATGCACCGAGATATAGAAAAAGAATGTAGAAATGTAGAATGTAGTAAAAAAGGGGGGGGGCTCAGCCCAACACCAGCTAAAGTTGTGATTCTCTACTCCCAAGGCAAAACTGTTATATCAAGAAGAAAAACGTAGGATACATGAGCAGGCCTTGAACAAGTATGTGGCTGTTAGCATAATTGTAATTCTACATATAGAACTTCACACAAATGATTTAAAAAACAATCTACAGCTAGAAAAAAAGGGAGAAGTCTCTTTTTATATGATGGAAACTGCACACACATGTACACACACACACAACCTTCAGCTTAATTACTCAAGTGAGACAGGTCTATTGAAACAATTGTTTATGGCCGGACATGTCTTTGCAAACTCTGCTTCTTTTAGCAAAGATCAACCAGTATTACAATAGAAAAGCATATCATTTTTAGAATGTTTCTGCATCTGGGCTTTTCAAATTATTAAATGTTTGGGAAGAAAAGGAAAAGGGAAGGGAAGAAAACGTTTGAAAAATGAAAAATCAGCCCAAGAATTTGCTAGTAATGCTTAAAAATCATGCTCATCTCTTTTCTTCCCTCCCCTTATAGTGATGCAGTTCTATACATTAAAATGCAACATGCATTTACAGGTAAAACAAGTCCATAACACAGATTTCAAGCCCTTCTCACTCCACTTCCCAACCACCCATAAAGCAAAATTCTTTTCTGACAGTGAAACAAGCAAAGGCTCCAGCTGACACTGTTGACAATATTTTTATGTTATTTGGTTTTAAAGATCAACAATGTTTCAAAGAATGTATTAGAAGAATGTTCAGAACTGTAACCTAAGAAACAACATTATTATGACTGTTGAATTAACCAAGATCCCCACCACATAAAGAGATAAGTGCCATTCTGGATTCCTTAAGGCCAGTATTTGTTGCAACGTTGATGGTGCTAGTGGCAGCAATTCAAAATTTTATCTAGCGTTATTTGAAGAATTTTGGTATGTCTGGAAGCATGAGCAGAATTAAAAATGTATGTTTAAACTTGTGAAGCAAATCTAAGATGCAGATGGAAAAATACCCACAGACACCTTTTCATGGCTGGGAAACTTTAAAAATAATGTTTGACACAGTTAGTGAAGATAAGATAAACCCATACTTCTCCTTCGGGCTCTTCCACTTCATCCACCACTGTAGCAGAGAACTTAATTGGTTCAGCACCACTTCCAGAAAGCTGTCTAGAGTTTTACTAATAATGGAGGTTATAGAGATCAGAGGAAGCAAAGATTAAATTTGATTTAGTGAAAAGCCTTTTAGAATTGGATGGCTGGGTACAACTCCTTGCTTAGCTGTAAATTTCCCCAAGGAGCCTCATACCAGCCACAGAACTATAATGCTCTATCACAGTTGTATGCCTCAGTCTTTAAAGAAGTGTTCTTGATCAGGGCACCAGTTACTCTATTTGGATTTCTTAACAATGGGTGTATGGTGATAGAGAGGTTCAAGAATGGGAAAGGGAAAAAAAAAACTTCCTGAAAAATTCCCTGATTTAAAAACAGTCATGAAGCAGACTGTTTAATTAATAAACCAGAGAAGGGAGAAGTTTTGGTTGTTGTTGTAGTTATTGTTGTGTGCCTTCAATTCATTTCAAACTTATGGTGACCCTAAGACACACCTATTACAGGTTTTTCTGGGGCAGAGAGTGTGATCGACCCACGGTCACTCAGTGGGTTTCACAGCCAAGTGAAAAATCAAATCCTGGAGCCCTGTGCTCAAACCACTATAGCACTCTGACTTTTCACCCCTTTGAAATTTGTGTTGCATAAGGAAGGGAAATTGTTATCTCCATGATATCCTATGGCCAACTTTAAAATTCTATAATCTGTGGTGAAAATAGGCCAATTCCCTCTCCTTTCCGTTTCTCTTCAGGGCCTTTCTGCATTATACTGTTACAGTGCTATTATTCCACTTTCAACATCCTATTGAATCCTAGGATTTGCAGTTCAGGGAGAGGCATTTAGAATTCTCAGCCAGAGAGCTCTTTGGCTTCAGTAAACTACAAACCCTAGAATTCCACAGGTTGTTGATAGTGGAAAATACCACTATAAGAGGGGAGTACAGAAAAGCCCTCAGTTAACACACTCCATGTTTCAAGATTCAGTTACTCTCAACATCCTACAGGTTCTACAAGCTCTGTGAATAAAGTCCTTTTCAGTCTTTTTTTTCTTTTTCCTAAATGTTTTTTTCCCCTTTTGAATTTGCAATGATGTCACTTCAAAGAAACAATTACTTTACTTTAGGGAAGTGCAATTTGGCTTTTAACCTGACAGATATTGGTTTATCCAATTTCAGCACTGCAATGAATTATGTTGACTCTGAACATACTGTTTTTGAGTTTCTTGGAAAGAGGAAATGACAGAAAAGTATTACATGTTTCATACAACCAATATCAATTAATTATAGATTTTTGTTCTGTATTAGCTTATTCATGCTAAGCATAATGCAAGACTGGCTCATCTGTTGCAAAACTATAATAATGCTTACTTTTGAAAGACAGGAGAACATTTAAATTTATTCTTCAACAGCCATCTATTTTTTTTAACCTACAGATTATTCTTTTTTATTCTGTCGATAAAGCACAGTAAATGTTGTCAAAAGTTTCATTAAACTACTAATTATAAACACACAATTTTCAATACTAACAATAGTAATATGTGAGATATTTTGGTTTGCAACAAAACGCAGAATTAAAAGAATAGTTTAGTAGTCTTGCAATTTTTGTGTGTGTTCCCTACAGAGACCTATTTTCTATGCATGTTGCTTTCACATCATAGAAACAACTCACCACAATACACTATCTGTTTCGTGACAATTACTCTTTGTACCAATATGCATATCAAGTTTCTCCGGGGTCCCAACAGGATGCAAGATTTTATAGACTTCTCTTTACTCCCTAACTGTTTAATGGCTGGTTACCAAATATTTTTGCAATTGGGTAATCAAGTCCATTCATTTTTTAAATACTTTTTTGAGCTAAGCAACTCTGCTGCTAGTTTGACTATATTTACTCAACTCTGTATTAATCAAAATGAGAACATATCAGCAAGTGATCGTGAGCAATCACATTAATCCCCACAAGTATTACCTAATTCAGATAGACATGATCTCCAAGGATTTGGCAATTTAACTTAGCCTTTAGACAATCAGCTGGGAAAAAGCAACAGCTACATTCTGTGTGCCAAAATTTGCTTCAATCCACAATAAAGGTGATTAAATTTAAAGGAGATTTATGAATTTCTGTAAATTCTTATGAAATATAAGCTGAAATAAAATCTTCACTGATTAAACGGGCTGGTACTCACAAGGTTAGAGAAATATGTTAAATGAACCTGATAGTTCTGTGTGTTAAAGCAGATTTTTTTGATACTTGTTAATACAGTTGTTGTTGTTCTTCTCCTTGTTGTTATATGTCTTCAAGTAATTTCTGACTTACGACGGCCCTAAGGCAGTGGGTCTCAACCTTTTATCACTTGCATACCTCCTGGCAGTCCATTTCCATAAATTGTTCCCCTCATATTAGCAACATGTCTTTAATTAACATAGTGGCTGTTATTTAAAATTAATATGTCGCAACTAAAAATAAATACACTCAATAATGGGACTAAAAAGCAATAGAAGAATAAAGTGAACAGACAGTGCATATATATTTACATTCAAACTCAAAAGAGGTGTAAGGGGCATTATAAATAAATGTTGCTGTTGTTTTTATGCAATAAATTAAAGAAAATACATTACAGTTTACATACAAAACTATATTGCATTAATTATTTATTATTACTGTTTTGAACTAAAGTGTTAGATGTGTCCAGAAAAAATCTTAGAGACTGGTCACTATCCACATTATGTTTCACTTTTTTTTCTTTTTCCTTTTTTTTTTTTTACTGTGCCACCGATGCATATCTGATAATACACAAATGAAAAAATTTATTTAAAACTAAAAACCATGATGAAAGGAAGAGATGTAGAAAAGACCCAGAACAACTCACTCACTGAACATTGCTCACAGGACTGATTGAGGTGCCCACTGCTAATAGCTCAGCTTTCAATTTTCTTAATGTGCACTATCCCAAAACCCCCCCCCAGCAACCATTGGTAACTGCCATTTACCAATCCCCCTGCATCTCCCTAGTGCCTGAGTTGCCCCATCTTAGATCCCTCAAAGGAGGCTGATCAGATATGCTCCCCACTTCCCCACCCTAGATAAGAGCACCTACTGAGGCCAGTGAAGGATGAAAGATGCAACCAGCTACAGCTTAATATTTCCACCACAAGCCCCTCTCCCCAGTTTTCTCCCAACTGCTTCCTCTCATGGAAGTTAGATTGGGAAGAAAGGGTATAGTCAACCAGCACTGTCCCTGCTACACCTAGACAGAGATATCTGAAGATGACAACAACCAGACATGGACCAAGCCCTCTTCTCTGTCTCACCCCTCTGATGACCTAATCCCTCCAGAGATGACCACCATCATTGTGACCACCACTCATTCCCTTGTGCTTTTCTCTCTCTTGCTTGGACACACATATAAACTTACCAGTATCATCTTGGTCCCAAACAGCACCGAGGTAGTTTGTGCAGGTATCCCCCCTCCAGGACTGAGGAAGAGACCAATGGCTAAGGCCTGGGGAGGTGGAACAGCCTGCCTTGTGGTGCTGCCTGCACTGTCCATTGAGCTTCCTTCAGTAATCCTGTGCTGAGATTCACATGTCACTTGCCCTTGGAGCGTCATCCCCTCAGAGCTCCCACCTCCACCCCCCCACTCTAATTCCTCTCAGTTGAAGTGACCACCACCCTCAAGCCATTCCTGAAACTGGTGCCACTGAGTGGTTTCTTTCTTCCACTGGACTGCAAGAATAGGAAGGATCCCACTTCTTGCCACATGTTTCCAGTTCTTCATAAAAAGAAGCTTCATCTTGGAGGCTTTGTAAACTGCGGTATGCTTGTAGAGGAATATGTCAAATGAACCTGGCTGTGTTCTGAGATGAATCTGTAGAGCCTGAAAAATTTCCTTTACACACAACTTTTGCACAGTAAAAGTTTTTAACTACTATTAACTTTCCTATTCTTCTTTTAGTTTTCTGTTTCAAGGACATTTAGCTTGTATAAACACCACCATTTACCGTATTTTCCGGCGTATAAGACGACTGGGCGTATAAGACGACCCCCAACTTTTCCAGTTAAAATATAGAGTTTGGGATATACTCGCCGTATAAGACTACCCCTCTTCCAACGCCCTCCTCGGCTCTCGCCCGCTTTCCCCTCGTTGGCCTCCTCCGCTGGGGCTGGGAAGGAAACAAAATGTTTGCCGGAGCCGCCGCAGCTGCTTCCACCAAGGGAAGCAGAGGAGAAGAGGGAAGAGGGCAGCACCCCGCGCCCGGCTCTTTGGGGCTGGGGGGTGGGTGCCCAGACGGGAGGAGGGCGGGGGAGGCCGGTGCCGGCCCTTGCCCTCCACCTGACCCACCGGCCTGGAGGGAAGCCCTCCTTTCCCCCTCTCTGCCAACTTGGCCGGACTCTTCACCACCTCCGTCCTCGCCCAAAACACCGCCACTCCCCCCCGCCTCAGCGCTCCCTGGCCTGGGAGCTGTAGGCAGGGGTGGGGGTGGAAGCGGAGAGGCAGCGCAACCGGCGCTCGCGCGAGGAGGAAGAGCGGTGAGCGCGAGGAGCCTCGCCCAAAACGCCGCCGCTCCCCCTGCCTCAGCGCTCCCTGGCCTGGGAGCTGTAGGCGGGGGTGGGGGGTGGAAGCGGGGAGGCAGCGCGACCGGCGCTCGCGAGAGGGGGAAGAGCGGCGAGCGCGAGGAGCCTCGCCCAAAATGCCGCCGCTCCCCCCGCCTCAGCGCTCCCTGGCCTGGGAGCTGTAGGCGGGGGTGGGGGGTGGAAGCGGGGAGGCAGCGCGACCGGCGCTCACGCGAGGGGAAGAGCGGCGAGCGCAACAAGCCTCGCCCAAAACGCCGCCGCTCCCCCGCCTCAGCACTCCCTGGCCTGGGAGCTGTAGGCGGGGGTGGGGGTGGAAGCGGGGAGGCAGCGCGACCGGCGCTCGCGCGAGGGGAAGAGCGGCGAGCGCAACAAGCCTCTCCCCCCCGCATCTTCAGGTAAGTGCACAGCACCACCCTGGGTGGTTTCATACGGTGGCTGCATACGGTGGGGATGCGGCCGCGGCCATTTTTGAGCTGCCCCCACTGTATGCGGCGACCGCAAAGATGACACCCGGCGTATAAGACGACCCCCAACTTTTGAGAAGTTTTTCTTGGGTTAAAAAGTCGTCTTATACGCCGGAAAATACGGTATTCTAAGCTAGACATAGTTTTACTTAATGATGTATTAAGAAGATAATTTGGTTCTGTTGATAAAACTTAGGAATAATATAGAAATAAAATGGCTGAGTCATAGGCAAAAGTAAAAGACATAAAATCATTTATAGGAACATGGATTAAAGGCAAGATCTTACTGCATGAAAATTAATGGCTTTGGGAGAAGATCTAGTATCATGAAGTAACCATATATCATTATGGAATGGGTACTAGCAGGTAGCCATAAGATCAACTGACAGCTGCACCTAATAATGCAACTTTTAACTAATACTATTTTAAATTCTTTTTTATTGCTTAAAATCATATTTTGCCTTTGATACTTCTGTTCAGCTTCTTATAACACACACAAATACAGATACACACATGCAGATCAAAATTTTCCTGCAGAGATGAGCTTTTGCAAAGACAATTTAGAACTCAGGGGAACAAACTTCATAGAATCATGGAATCATAGAGTTGGAAGAGACCACAGGGACCATCCAGTCCAACCCCCTGCTATGTAAGAACACACATCAAAGCATTCCCAAAAGATGGTCATCCAGCCTCTGGTTAAAAACCTCCAAAGAAAGAGACTCCACCACATTCCAAAGCAGCACATTCCATTGCCGGACAACTCTGGCCATCAGGAATTTCTTCCTGAGGTTCAGATGGAATCTCCTTTCCTGCAACTTGAACCCATTGCTTCTTGTCCTAGTCTCTGGAGCAGCAAAAAACAAGCTCACTCCCTCCTTGACATGACATCTCTTCAAGTATTTAAACATGGCTATCAGGTCTCCTCTTAACCTTCTTTTCTGCAGACTGAACATACCCAGCTCCCTAAGCCGCTCCTTATAGAGCATGGCTTCCAGACTCTTCACCATTTTGGTCACCCTCCTCTGAACATGCTCCAGCTTGTCAATATTCTTCTTGAACTGAGGTGCCCAGAACTGGACACAGTATTCCAAATGAGGTCTAACCAATGAAGAATAGAGTGGTACCATTACCTCCCTCAATCTAGACACCATACTCCCATTGATGCAACCAAGAATTGCATTGGCTTTCTTGGCTGCCACATCACACTGCTGACTCATGTTCAGTTTGTGATCTACCAAGACTCCCAGATCCCTTTCACACGTACTATTATCCAGCCATGTGTCCCCCATCCTATATGTGTGCATTCCATTTTTTCTGCCTAAATGCAGGACCTTACATTTGTCTCTGTTGAAATTCAATTTGTTAGCTTTGGCCCAGCTCTCCAATCTGTCAAAGTCATTTTGAAATTTGATCCTGTCCTCTGGCGTATTAGCAACCCCCCTCAGTTTGGCATCATCTGCAAATTTGATCAGCATGTCCCCTACTCCTTTATCCAAGTCATTGATGAAAATGTTGAATAGCACTGGGCCCAGGACAGAACCCTGCGGCACGTCACTAGTCACTTCTCTCCAGGATGAAAAGCAGCCATTGGTAAGCACCCTTTGGGTTCGGTTGGTCAATCAATTACAAATCCACCTAACAGTAGCCCTGTCCAGTCCACATTTTACTAGCTTCTTTGCAAGAATGTCATGGGGAACTTTGTCAAAGGCTTTACTGAAATCAAGATATGCTACATCCACAGCATTCCCTTCATCTATCAAGGTTGTAACTCTATAATAAAAAGAGATAAGATTAGTCTGACACAACTTATTTCTGAGAAATCCATGTTGACTTTTAGTGATTACAGCATTGCTTTCTAAGTAATTACAAACTGATTGTTTAATTATCTGTTCCAGAATCTTTCCTGGTATTGATGTCAGGCTGACTGGTTGATAATTATTTGGGTCTTCTTTTTTTCCTTTCTTGAAGATGGGGACGACATTTGCCCTCCTCCAGTCTGCTGCGATTTCTTCTGTTCTCCAAGAGTTCTCAAACATTATTGTGAGTGGTCCTGCAATCACTTCTTCAACTTCTTTTAATATCCTTGGATGTAATTCATCTGGCCCTGGAGACTTGAATTGAATTCCTCTAGTTTAGCCCGGTATTCCTGTACGATTTCTCTACCTATTCTGTGCTGAATTTACCCCCTTCTTCACCTGCTCCCCACCCCACAGGTTGAATACTTCTATCCTTTTGGGAGAAAACTAAGGTAAAAAAGGTGTTGAGTAGTTCTGACTTCTCTCTCCCTCTTGTTAGTAATTGGCCATCTTCTCCACACAGTGATCCTGTCATTTCCTTGTTTTTCCTTTTGCTGCAGACATATCTAAAAAAGCCCTTTTTATTGTTTTTAATGTCTCTGGTAAGCCTGAGTTCATTCTGCACTTTAGCATTTTTGACCTTCTCCCTACATATCCTGGCTATTTGCTTGAATTCCTCTTCAGTGGATTCACCATTTTTTCATTTCCTGTACATGTTTCTTTTAATACTTAGCTCAGCTGAGAGTTCCTTAGGCAACCATTCTGGTTTCTTTAGACACCTGCCATTTTTCCTCCTTATTGGCACAGTTTTCAATTGTGCCTTCAGTATCTCACTCTTAAGAAACTCTCATCCATCATGAACTCCTTTCTCTTTCAGTATTCTTGACCACGGCTTCATCTAACTGTCTAAATTCCCCCACAAGAGTAAATTAGATGACATAAATTATTAGTATAAACTATCTAAAATGAGGTTTAAGACTGGAATCAAACTAATTCTCAGTTTTGTTTAATGTTCAATGAATGCACTTCAATTACATTCCAACCCTATTTCATCCACTCATAGCCCAGCTCAGAGATCGGAACATAATGGCAACTGATGTGGCTGCATTCTCCTGGACATACAACGTATGAGTTCAATTCATGCTTATACTTGGGCCTGTTCATACGTGCCGATCTGTCACTTCACAGCTAAATTTGTGAACTGTTTTAAAGGAAGAATACTGTGTATGTGGTAATGTGAGCGAAGCTGTAGACCATCCTAAAAGCAGCAAAGTCAACAGATTATGAAAACTCTTCTTGAAATGCACAAGACACAGGCCATGGCAACAGCTTAATTTCACAGACAACGTAAGCAGTTGTTTAAGGTTAGCAAAGGTAAACCTAATCATAATAGTGACACAACATACAAGTTCTGTCCCATCAGACAGTTAAACATCTAGTCCAGAATCCTTTTTCCAGCTGATATCTCTGAATAAATTAGAAGCAGTATGTGTAGGTATTGTTGTTAATATCCTTTAAAGATAATGATTCCATTGAGCTACAGTAGATAAACAGGAATATGGGAAGCTGCCTAATACTTAGTCAGAACTTTGGTCTACCTAGTATTCACTGCAGATAGACATACACTGTCTTTTCAAAGCCACCTAAGCAAGATGCCAGCACACCATCTTGGGAAAGTATGTATTCCATGAAGTACATTTTGGTCACTCCTAGATCTATTACCAGTAAGTATGTATGGGTAACTCCATGTTCTAGTGTTATGAATTAGGAAAGTGATTTCCTTCAATTCACTTCCTTCAAACCATCTGTAATTTTATGAACACTATATTTTTCTTTTTTGGTCCATTTCTGTGCTGTTTACAGCTCTCTCTCTCTCTCTCTCTCTATGTATATGTGTGTGTGTGTGTGTGTGTGTGTGTGTAGATATAGATATATATAGGCTGACTATTACTGTAGAAAGAATCCCTATTGCTCCATAACCATCCACCAGATCAAAAGACCTACGAAAATTCCGAATGGATTTTTTTTTAATTCAACATACTTCTTCAGTGGTAAGTTTCTGAGCCTGAATCAAATCTTGGTAGAGGTTTCACCATCCTGTGCCTGTTATCAGCTTCGGCTGATATGCCAGCTGCGCCCCTTCCTGGACCTGGAACACCTAAAAACAGTGGTGCATGCACTGGTAACTTTACGACTTGACTTCTGCAATGCGCTCTACATAGGGCTACCCATGTGCTTAGTCCGGAAACTTCAATTAGTTCAGAATATGGCAGCCAAGCTGGTCACCGGAAGATCTAAAACTGACCATATAACACCAATTCTGAAGTCCTTACATTGGCTGCCTATTAGTTTCCGGGCACTGTACAAGGTGTTGGTTCTTACCTTTAAAGTCCTTCATGGCTTGGGACTAGCCTACCTGCAGGATCGCCTTCTCCCATATAATCCGCCCTGCACATTAAGGTCCTCTGGGAGGAATTTACTGCAGCCAGTCAGAACTAAGTTGGCTACAGTTACCCAAAGGACCTTCTCTTCTATCGCCCCCAAGTTATGGAATGGCCTGCCGGAAGAGACCTGGCATATTGCCAGTCTTGACTGCTTTAAAAAAGCGGTCAAGACTGTTCTCTTCTGACAGGCCTTCCCAGACTAGTGCTCCACCGCCTCCCACCAACTGTCTTCTTGTTTTTAATAGTTAATGTGTTTTAGGGGGTTTAGATGGGTTGGTGGGTGGGGATAATGGATTATGTTTTAATTGCTTTTAATGTATTTATATACTGTTGTAGTACCGCCTCGATCCATTGGGAGAGGCGGGATATAAATAAATTTTATTATTATTATTATCCTAAAAAAACAACAACAACAACCCCTAAGATATGTAAACTGGGTCACCTGTTCAACCAAATATGATATATAAATCTGTTAAGAAAGTATAAACTCTTGGGCAGTCTTTATGGTTTGGGCTGGGGTACTCTCCTGGTACTGGTGATCTAAGTACATTCTTCCTGTAACAAGATACGTGGATGCATTCCCAGATGTACATTTACTGAGAGATATTCAGGGCAGACGACACCCATAAGGATCTCAAGCACACGTGCACTGATTGTGAATAGTGTTTTACTTTATTGCTTTCAAATAGAATGTTTACTTGGATGTATGTGTTTCTGGGTGAGATTTTATTTTCATTCTTTCTTTAAAAAGATAATGGTACAGTAGGCCCTTCATATTCACGAGAGATACATGCAGAGAACCCCCACGAAAGTGAAATAACATGAATGACTATCCCCCATCACTCCTCCATCCCTGAACAAATGGCCACGCCAGTCATTTCTAGCAACAGCAGGAGATGGGAGGGGGAGAAAAATCTTTCCGCTCTTTTGCCCCCCCCCCCCGCTGCAGGGGCAGTCATTCCCGGAGCTGTAGGCAGGTAGATGGCGACCAGGAAGAAAATATATTTTCCACCCCTTTCACCATCCCCCCCCACACGGCAGGGCTGATTGCGCTGGAGCTGCAAGTGGGCAGATGGTGAGCCTGATTGCACCATTGGTGGCTGAAGGCATGCAGAGAACGGGCACCCTCTCTGCACGCCTCTGCCGGCTGCTGCCAGCCAATGGAGGTCCCAGGACATGCAGAGAATGGGCGACTGCACAAGATCATGCTCCCCGCATGCTTCGTCCACTCGCCCTCGGTGGGATCGCACCGGTGGCGAGCCGGAGAAGAGTGACAAAAGTGAAATCGTGCTACCTGCATGCTTCCCCTTCCCACACTCGAAGGGATCGCACTGGTGGTGGGCTGGAGAAGAGTGAGGAGAGCGAGATCATGTTCCCTGCATGCTTCCCCCACCTGCCCTTGGCAGGATCGTACTGGTGGTGCACCTGAGAAAAGTGAAGAGAGCAAGATCACGCTCCCTGCATTTTCCCCCACCCACCCTCAGTGGGATCGCACTGGTGGCGGGCAGGAGAAGAGTGAGAGAGCAAGATTGTGCTCCCTGCATGCTTCCCCCACCCACCCTTGTTGGGATTGTGCTGGTGACGGGCCAGAGAAGAGCAAGGAGAGCGAGATCGCGCTCCCCGCATGCTTCCCCCACCCACCCTCAGTGGGATTGTACTGGTGGCAGGTGGGACAAGAGCGAGGAGAACGACATCGCACTTCCTGCATGCTTCTCCCACCTGCCCTTGGTGAGATCGTGCTGGTGGCAGGCTGGAAAAGAGCAGGGACAGCAAGATCACACTCTCCACATGCTTCCTCCACCCACCCGCAGCAGAATCGCACTGGTGGCAGGCCAGAAAATAGTGAGGAGAGCTAGATCATGCTCCCTGCATGCTTCTCCCACCCACGCATGGGGCAATTGCACAGGAGGTGTGCAGGAGGAGAGCAGGGAGGTCAAGATCACCCTCCCCACTTCCTCTGCCACCTGCCTGGTGGGATCCCTCCAGTGGCACAAGGGAGCAGAGAGGGGAGGGCAAGATTGCCCTCCTCATTTCCCTCTGCCAACCACCCCTGGCACGATGGAGCCCTCAACTGCCTGGGAGGGGGGCTGGGCAAAGGAGATGCCCCTCCATTTCACTCTCCCACCAGCTTGTTGGTGCCATAGCTGGTGGAGGGAGGAGATCTTCTCCCTGCATTAGGGAATGGGAAGGGGAAATGAGGGAAACAAGCCACCCACGGATAATCAAATCTGTCAGTCTCAGACCTGCGAATGTGGAGGGAGAACTGTAGTTAACTTCCTGTAGTGGAAAAGTAGTGGTTCTGTGCCTCAATTTAAACTATTTCAAAATGACATCATTACCAACTGATGACCATATCGCTTCCTGAAAAAACTTTATTAACCAATAAATAGGGAAAAAAGAAGGAAATGCTGTTGCTATATGAATACTTTAATAAGTCATGTTGTCATGTAAAATAATACTCTTTGCACTGGGAAAAGTTTTTCATGTGAACAGGATCGTAAACTGGGGTGAATGTTGCTCAAGGAATAAATGCATTTTGTATGTATCTTGTATGCATGTATGCATCTTGCATAC